>QXTE01000120.1:3169439-3243877 GCA_003942145.1 Platysternon megacephalum
CACACACACACACACACACACACACACACACACACACACACACACACACACACACACACACACACACACACACACACACACACACACACACAAAACTACAGTCGGTTTTTAAATCTATTTAGTTGAACTGGTGCAAACTCCCTTGTGGACACACTGTAATCCGTTTACTAGGGTTTTGTCAAGCTAGTTTACATTGGCAAGGAACCAATTTAAAAACACACCTTTAATTAAACTGATGTAACTTTGTGTGTAGACCGTGTGTGTGTGTGTGTGTGTGTGTGTCCCACAGCAACGCTACTGCCTGACAAGACCACCGTTCACACTTCTGTACCATAACTATACCTCAGCTGGTGTAATGGGGCCCCACACCATGGAAGGCAACTGAAGCACTGGCCCATTGAAATGGCTACTGAGTTTATGTACCCCTGTCCTAGCAGGTGGGATCGAATCTGCTCAGCACTAGACCCCATACTAATAAGCCCTAAAGGCGATTGAAAAGGCCCTGTGCTTCCTGCACGCTGGCGTCTATGCCCGCTCCTCCCTTGAAGTTGCGAATGGCAATTTTATTTACTTATGGCACTTCTGGGGTGTCCCTCCCTGCAGTATCTGTGTGGTGCCTCTGGTAGCCCAGAGCTCACCCCCAAGTTTTAGGTGGCTGAATTGGTCCCAATGCTATTGGAAAATAATCAGAGCAGCTGAGATGTGACGTGCAGCCAGATCCGCCTGCTTGTGATAGGCATGAAGCTGGAAACGCGGTTCGTTGTATAGTGGCTCCTTTAGCTCCTTTCTGGTGGTGTTTTCAGCCATATCCTTTCCTTTGTCTCTCTGGCAAAGAAAGAAGCTATTAGCGAGATAGCCATCTCATGAAACAAGTGCCCCTTTGTAGGGTTACACCGCAAAGAGGGCCTTAGCCAGACCTTTTGGTCTCCTCTGTTTTTAAGCCCTAACATATTCATGTTATTGACACTCATCACACAGCAACGGAAACCCACTTAGAGCGGACAGGGCCTGAGAAACAGCTGGTGTCCGCCCGTTGTGTGTCTCAGGGCAGACAGCACAGGTATGGCAGGTATGCGAGGGGGGGTTATGGTTTAGCGACTCTTCACACCTGCGCCAGGTATTGAATGTCGAGGGAGAGCCTTCCATTTTCCTTGTAAGTACCCTGGAATGGCTGATAAAAGGGAGTTGCTCCAGGCCTGGGGAATGGCAGGGTGAAAGCTGCTGTGTTAACAGAGCTTTTTACTTAGCAGGAACTGCCCCTTCATCACATCATTAAAAGCCCTGTAGGGTCAGTTACGCTCAGATCCCCAAATAGGTCCGTGTGATATTTCCACCGGGGGAGGGTTAGGGGCTGGGAGCTGTTGCTGAGAATGCTGAAGCAGGAGGAATTTGTGCCAGCTCAGGTTAGATTTCCAAACAATGACACCTAGGAAGGAAGTGGTTTTATTCTCCTGGGCCAGAAAAGTGGGGGAGATGCAGGCCGATGGGAGTCAGGCACCTAAAGTTCTTTGAGACTCTGGGCCATGGTGGCTAAAGCCTCTGAGCCAAGCACACCTGAACTCTGGGAAAGTTTGGATCCACATTTTGCAGCTGGCCCCTAGTTCTATAACAGAGTGAACCAAACGCCCAGCCCTCAAACTCCGGGAAACTTTGGCTCTGAACGTTGCCGCTTGGACCTGCTGAAAACACACAGAGGACCTTGCTACTGCCTCTTGCCTTGAAGGGGGGGTTGAATGGGATTCCCTGCCCTGATTTTGATTGGCTTGACTGAATCCTGCAGCTTTGCTGTCCCTGGAGTGTAGCTGGACTCTCCTGGTCTTTGGGCCACGGGGCAGCCCTGGTGAGCGTGGCACCACTAGGCCTGGTTTTGTATTTACCTGCCGTAGGTTGCCTCTCCTTAGGGTGTCTTGCCCTGGAGAGACAGAAAGCCCCCCCGCCCTCCCCCCCTCTCTTCTCAGGCCCTGTTTTGCTTTGAGCAGAGACAGCGGAATTTGCTCTGAGATCAGGTTACTAAACACCTCTCTCTGTCTGTGTGAGTGTTCACACACCAATGACCTCCTGTGCCCTCCCTTCTCCCCCCCAACAAAGCTTTCGCTCTGTCTGACTGACCCAGGGACTCAGCCCAGGGGCCTGAGAGCTGTCTGCTTCGGGCTCGGACAGGTGTCTTCCCAGAGGCTCCCAGAATGAGCCATGTAATCAACAAGGCTCAACAGCGCTAAACAAACAAACAGGGCTGGCGCAACACACGGGGAATGAGAAGACACCTGAGCTCAGGCCAGAGATAGGGAGGTGAATTCCCCCCCCCCCAAAGTTAGAGATAGCACAGGAACCACCAGCATGGCGCTTACCAGGCACAGACGGGGCCACTGCTTGCTGATCCTGCAGCCCTGTGCCTGGACCAGGGAGGGACAGCTCTCTGCAGGGTCTAAACAGAAAGGATGGTGTGGGGGGGTTGCTTAGGGGCGGGTTCAGTGGGCTGTAACTGGGAGGAAAGGATGGAATCCAGAGAGGTTGACCGTGCGTTTAACTGGCTGCCTACTAATTTCATTGGGTGACCCCTAGTTCTTGTGTTATGTGACGGGGTAAATAACACTTCCTTATTCATTTTCTCTGCGCCATTCATGATTTTATAGATTTCTATCATATCCTCCCTTAGTCACCTCTTTCTAAGCTGAAAAGGCCCAGTCTTTCTAATCTCTTCTCCTATGGAAGATGTTCCATACCCTTAGTCATTTTTGTTGCCCTTCTCTGTATCTTTTCCAATTCTAATATATCATATCTGAGCCAGTGTTTGAGGTGTGGGCGTACCATGGATTTATATAGTGGCATTATGCTATTTACTGTCTTATTATTTATTCCTTTCCTAATAGGTCCTAACATTGTTAGCTTCGTTGACTGCTGCTGCAGGTTAGGGTTGTTTTGGCTCTAGCTGGGTTTATCTCACAGCAGATCACCTAATTAGCACAAATACCTATAGAAACTTGGCTTTAGCAAGGCACTGGGGAGGAGGGCAGATGCTGATGTAAAGCAGGAGACAGGTCAGTGGGGTTACATTGTACAGCCATAGACTAGAGGGGCTGGATTCAAAGAAGTGCAACACAACCTTTTCTCCCAGTGCCATTAAAAACATGCAGGTTCCTTTGGTGAGAATAGCTTTTTAAATCCCACAGTGTATATTAGTTCATTCGATTTATTTTTTTATTAATTCATTAAAACACGCTGTTGTTTTCTTTTCTTTATAGGGACACTGTCAGCTTTGCTTAGGCCCACCATTGTGGCCGTGCACAGAAAAGAGGATTTTAAAAGAAACCTGCTCGCCGTAGAAATGTTCTCCTGAATTGTTGTTTTTTTTAAATGCCAGTGATGCTTTATTTAGCTATCAACACGCTCCATCAATATGGGATGCAGGGTGGTTTGTTTTGTTTGGGTTTTTCCCCCCCGGTCTTTCTTCCTTTCAGCTAAGACTATGTCTAGGTGTCAGTGTGAGTAGCACCCTTGTCTCTGAGCCACGCACACAGGCCCGATGCTGAGATTGCCGTGGGGTGCTGCATTGATAGAGGTGTTGTCCGGTAGATGAGCTGTTCAACTATGTTCCCCTCTGCCTATGACTGACAGTTAAAGATGCCAGGGCTGTGGAATAATGTCTCCCAGGAGAAGTGGTGGGAACCCCTTGGCTTGAGCTGCTTAAAAATGCAGTGGGCAAAGCGCTTGTAAATATACAAATGGGGGCTAACCCTGCATTGTCAGGGGATGGGCTGATATGTAAGCTCCTTGGGGCTGCGTTAATTGGTTACAGGTACAGGTGTTGGGTGAGCCGGGGCCCTTAACCACTTGAGAAGTGCACCATGGGCCTTCTGATGTGCATCCTGGTCGGCGCTTATTGCTCTGTGTCCTTCCACTACGAAACGAAGGCCCAACCACCAGGCTGACAGGAAACAGCCGCGAAATGGCGACGAAGCCCTTTTCTCAACCACTTTCGTTTATTGCTAAGGTGTTTGTGCCTTTCTTTAACATTCCTTTGACTCTCTCTACCCAGCCCTCAGCCTTTTTGAGCCCAGCAACCCTGCTGCTCTGCTAGGCACAGATTAGGGCCTAGGAGCTACTTTCCACTCGGGTTCTCATCTAAGAACTAGTTTGCACGATTGAGCAGCTCCCAGTTTAGCTCCGACACTAGAGTGTGGGTTAAAAGTGGCCCAAAGGGCCTCAGACTGTGTCTGCTAGGGCAGCTTGGCACGTTGGGAAAAGGGCATCTTAAGTGGTCACATGTTTCTTCAGCCCCTCACCTCAACTGCTGTCCCCACTCCCCGCCATTCACCTCATAGGCTGCCTTGTCTTTGTCCTTCCCCCTCCCTCATGAACGTTTCCTCTCCTCCTTCACTGACAATAAAGGGCATAGGGATTTTTTGTGTGCCAGGGTCTTTATGTGATGAGATCTCCACTGGGATTGGTGCATGGCTGTGTCATCATCAAAAAGGCCTGACCAGCCAATCAGAATGCAGCACTGGACCATCTGCAAACTGTGCCCTGCCCCAGCCAAATGGTCTTTTTCACCTCTGATATCTAAGGCCTGGTCTGCACACAGGGTTTGTACCTGTATACCTACGCTGGTTAGGGTGTAGGGTGACCAGACAGCAAGTGTGAAAAATCAGGAGCGGGGTGGGGGGTAATAGGAGCCTATATAAGAAAAAGATCCAAAAATCGGGACGGTCCCTATAAAATCGGAACATCTGGTCACCCTATTAGGGTGTGAGGTTTTTTTTTAACCAAACTAGTCAGATTAGCATCTACCTACAGACAGGTGCTTTAGATACATGTAGCAACCTGCATGGAACTTGAAGGGAGGTGCCCAGGTTGCAGGAGGGAACAGTTTGGCGGAGACACCAGGAAGTTAGTCTGCGTGCACATGGCTTGCGTGCTTGGTGATGTTACATCTTCTAATACTTCTCTTAATAAAGAACCAGTTTAGTTTTACAAGCATGGCGGCCTCTCGTGTTATTGCCCAGCACTCAGTACATGAAACATGGTGGCAGCAGAGAGCGTGATTACCAGGCAGACAAATCAGCACTTAGAAATAGAGGAACCCGGCAGCATGGAGGGATTAGTTTATTCCTCTCTGCAGGAGCGCCGCCAGCTTTTTCGGCGCCCTAGGCGGCGGAAGGTCCCGTCCGCAAAATGCCGCCCCCAACAGCGGCGGCGGAAGGTCCCGCCCCCAAATTTCCACGGCCGGCCGGGGCGCCGGCGCCCCCCAAATAGTAGCGCCCACTGTGTCTAGTGAAAGTGCAAGTGTATCCCATGTGCCTAATAGGGAATATTTAAGAGATCTATAGCGAAAGGGGGAAGGAATGAGTTGGATCTGGTTCATTGTTGCTAGGCAGATGCACAATTAGCCCTCCACATGCCGAAGGTTCTGGAATTGGGTGTGGCAGACTTGGGCATGCTCATTAGGTTCCCTGTTGCTGGACTCAGACACACTCCACAAGGACAACTAGTCAGGACAGCTGCTTTACAAAAGGCCATTTTGCAGCACGGCTTGTTTTTAAAAAAAGCGATATACTTTACTGAGTGGTTGGTTAATTAGTTAGCTGACTGGCTAACTGAGTGATGTCAGTAAGGAAGGAGGAAAAGTCTGCATGGATTCCAACTGAAGAGTTTTACAAGCAAGTGGAGGGAAAATGTTGCTTTTGACTCAGCAGACTGTCTAGATCAGTGATACTCAGACCTCAGTGGTTCCGGAGTCAAATTAGCGCTCAGCGTTACCCAAAAGAGCCACAGTCGTGTGAATTCGTTGTGTCCTTTAACAAGGACTGACCAAGTATCACTATTTTATCAACTACAATTGGTTAATGACATAGTAAAAGCTATCCTGATTGGTTAATAACTTAGATTGGTTAATATTTAAATCACACAGTGGTTTAATATCATGTGCTGCAAAGAGCTGCAGGAAACACATTAAACAGCCACTTGGGGCTCATGACCCACAGGCTGAGTATCACTGCTATAGAGTTTGGTGATCAAAGCCTGTAAATGAGACTCAAGTGAACTCAACCTAAGAACTCTGAGCTTCTTCTCACTGTGTTTCTGTGGGGACTGACCTGTTTAGATTTAACTTGTTTTCTTTATGTTTATGGACAACTGTGACGATAATGTACGTGGATTATAAAGCAGCCATGTTATGTTGTAGAAATTAAGTCGTAGTTGTTACTATTATTGTTATTATTTGTTTCTTTATCATAAGATTTTATAAAGTTGGTACCTAAGAATTAAGTTAATTCCTTTTGTTCTTTTTGGACTTGATTGTGGGGCACTGACCCTGTGCAATCCTTGCTGAAAATCCTCAATGACTGAATTCCAGGTCTCCATGTGCTTTTCTAGGGGAGTTGTTTTTAGGTACTAGGAAAAGGGCAGTGAAATAAACTCTAGCCCACCCAAAGGTTATATAAGATCCTACATGCAGAAGGAAGCAGCACGGTCACGCCCAGTAACCACGGTCTCATCTCCAATTCATTTCCTTACACAGTTTAAAGAGAGAGAGGTGGGTTCTCTTTGTGGCATGTAACAAGATAGAATTTGTTATAGGCTGTGTCTGATTCCACAAACACACCTTATGAGCCACTGGGGGGGCACTGATTTTGTATACATTGTTCTCCATTCCCTGTAGGAGAGGGGATTTTGGCTACTAATCTGTAAGAGGAAATTACAAGGCCCAGACACCACATAAGTCCCAAAACAAGGGGCTGAAGTGGGCCTTGCACTGACCCTATACAGGGGTGAATTCCACCCCAGGTTACTGTCTCTTGCCCTTAACACAAATTGAGAAAGAATCTACATCCCTGAAAATCTAGGTAATGATTCACCTCATAAGTGCTGGGAAAAAATCACATTCAAAGTAATTGTTTAGGGCGTGAATGTTATTATTTTACTAACTGAGCCATCAGGTTAAAGGGTTTTTAAAAGATTAACTCAAACCCTCTCAAATAATTAGAGTTAAATGACACGTAAACAGTCATCTGAATTAATTTCTGATCTTGGTTGGATGCACTACTGAATGCATCAATAGGCAGCCAGTGCTTTTTACAGGACTAAGCAGGAAAGACTAAATTCCCATAAGAATCAATAAAGGCACTATTGTTTTATTTTTTCCACATTAATAAACGCTGCAAACATTTTTGGATGCACCTGTGAAAAATGTTGCTTTCTTGCACGGGACATTCAGTGAGTGCCGATATGGTGCATGTCACACACACACATACACACACAGAGAGAGTCTTATTTCATCCAGCAGGGGCAGAAGAGAACACACACAAACGGACAGTAAATTTTAGAATCTAATGTGGTTAGCATATGATAACAAACAGAATACGTATATTTCTGTGCCCCACTAATCCCTGCTGAATGAAAACAGACATGTATCTATCATACACATTATACGTATACTAACCAAGCTAGAGTCAATTTTTTTTAAATGCATCTGCTTTTATTCCAGACATTTAGAAGTGTTACATAAAGTGTTGTGATTGATAAATCTATTGAGAAGGTTAAAAAGACTCTGTGTGCATTTCGGAGTTGATTGAAATTGACAGAGGTATATGTGCTTGTAAAGTTACATTATAATAACTGCTGGAAGACAAGACATTTCAGAAAGATAATACCCCTGTTTTTTCTCATGATTTACAGTTTGCCATTCAATACAATTATAAGGTGCTTTCAAATTGGAGTGGCTTGTTTTCTGAAGAGTGATTTCTTTAGACAGGTTAAGGGCACATGAGAATGTCATTTACAAAACATTTTAAAAAAAGGACGTTTCTTAAAGGGAACCAGGCAGATTTCAAGGCCTGTAAATAACCAATGTTGTCAGTACTGTTTTGAGCCCACATATTTTGCACACGTGACATCAGTAACTCTAAGCTAGTTCTTCAGCATAGCTGCCCCATTTCACTAGTTTCTTTGTAGCCTAAGAATGTTTTGTGCACAGCTTCTGTCTCTGCTGCAATATGTCTAACAGCACCAAGAAACGTCCCAAACGCATCTGGGTGGCCTATCAGAGTGCCTGTGTTCTGAGTCATAAGCTTTTAAAAGGAAGAGACAGCTACAGCTCTCTTGATATGTGGCATCAATGTAACCCTGAGATCTACACAGTCAGTTTTAGCCAATTGTTTCAGTGTCACATGTTTATTTCATATTTCAGACATAAAACCAGAGACTAGGCATGCCCCCTTCCTGTTCTACTACTGTACAAAGCTACGTCTATGCCTACTGTTCTGTCGTGCGCCTCCCCAGCTCACGTACACACACTCTCATCGAGGCAGTGTGAGTATAAATCGCAGGATAGCCGTGGTAGCATGGACAGTGGTGCTGGAGGCACAGCGGAGCTGGTTTCAGGTGAGTTTGTGCTACCACGGTGTGGATATGTGTACGTGAGCA
Source organism: Platysternon megacephalum (assembly GCA_003942145.1). Classification (NCBI taxonomy): domain Eukaryota; kingdom Metazoa; phylum Chordata; order Testudines; family Platysternidae; genus Platysternon; species Platysternon megacephalum. Next base: position 3,177,861 of record QXTE01000120.1, read on the forward strand.
GGGGAATCACACATAATACACATAGCCGACCTTGTGCTGGGCAGCCGACTGGATTCACCAGGTCAGGAAGACTTAGCGACCAGAAGCCACCTCCTGTACTCCTCACTTAGGCAAAACTCCCATTGGCTTCACTATTAGTGCTATTCATATAGCACAATAAACATGCTATAAAGACAATTATGGAGCCAGATCCTCAGCTAGTGCAATTCGGAATAGCTCCACGGATGTCAGCCGTGCTTTGCCGATGTAGAGCCGCTGGGGATCTGGCCCATATGTCCCTGCCCTGGAGCGCTTACACTCTAAATGTGGGCAATAAGTAACATGTAAACACCGAGTAAGAGGAGTTTGGCCTAAGTTGCAGGACTGGGCTTGCGTTACCAAACAAAACCAGCCATAAACAAAACCAGGAAGAGAGGAAATAGCTGACGACGCTCAAGGAACCCAGCTTTGACTCTAAAAATATGCATGAAGCAGACATGAAAAAGGCATCAGACATTAGATATCTCTATTGTAATCTACAAGAACTGTGCTATATTGTAAGTTTTGTTTTACAAAGTGTATTGAACAAAAGTAGCTATTGCTCTGCTGAATGCTAGGAGTCTATTACCTATCCCAGCCTTGGTGAGGAAAGTGTCATGGTTGGACTGAAGGGATAGGCAAGCCGATTTTCTGCCTGGGCTGGTACATTTCCATGGCTACTTTGCCAGCGGCTCTAGCAAGGATGAAATACACAACACGTTATCGCTTAGCAGTGCCGGCTTTCATTTTTAAGATTTGTTGTGTCCCATTACAGGTTTACATTATTGCTTGCAAGTGAATACAACAGCTCTAAGTTGTGATGTGTCTGTAATAAGCACTCTGCGGCCCGGCTCCTCAGATGGTACAGTCCCATGGACGTTAATGGAGCTAGATTCATGTCCGAGGAGGATCTGGCCCTGTGGCTCCATTTGTCCTCTGACTGATGTAGCTCCCTTTTCTCTCTGTTACCTTCTGTGTACTGGTGATGAGACCCATTGTGGCTTGGGCAGCTTTATAACCTCTGGCTGTGACTAGCTGTAGAAAGATGGCCTGGATGATCCAACAGGCTTTTCCCATCTGTAGAGACTGTAATATAGCCCAGCAGCTACCCCGCTGCCCTGAGCATGTGCTACACTAGAAAATAAGGTTGGCATAACTACGTCGCTCAGGGGTGTGAAAAATCCACCCCCCTGAGCAGTGGAGTTAAGCTGACCTAAGTCCCTGTGTAGCCAGCTCTAGGTCGATGGAAGAATTCTTCCACCACCCTAGCTACGGCCTCTGGGGGAGATGGATTACTTACGCTGACGGGCGGATCCCTCCTGTCGGCGTAGGTAGCGTCTACACCAGCACTCCTGCAGGGATGCAGCTGTGCCACTGGAGTGGTTTAAGTGTAGCCAAGCCCTTCAACAAAGTGGGGGAACAGCCCCTTGGCTAAGGGTTGAAGTGAAGCGGCAGCAGTTTCCTCGGGGCTGCCCAGGCATGCGTCTAGCATGGACCTATGGCTGTAACGTCATGGCTCTCCCCACTCCTGCATGAAAGTGCAGAGTGGCTGCCTGTGTGGCCCCATCCCCACATAGGGTGACCAGATGTCCCGATTTTATAGGGACAGTCCCAAATTTTGGGTTTTTTTTCTTATATAGGCTCCTATTACCCCCCCGCCCCCTGTCCCGATTTTTTACACTTGCTGTCTGGTCACCCTATCCCCACAGGGCACCCGGAATCTGCATGTGGGGAACGGAGCAGGAGGCTCTTGTGCGGTGGGGAATCTGCTCCGAAGTTAACATCGCCCAAGGCCTTGCTATGAGCGTGGAATCACCAGCAGCCATGCAGGTGGCCCTGGAGCTGATGTTGAGGAGCAGAGCTGCTGCATGGACAGCCCTAGCCTTTGGCAGCTCCCCCAGGAGCAGCAGGTCCCAGAAACTGCTTGTTCAAGACAGTGCGTGAGGTGAGTTTTCCTGTCCCACCGCCCCCTCCCGCTGGGGTCTCCCACAGGAGAAGGTGATCCAGCTGATTCCTGCCTGGGTCATACTCCCACAACCCTCCAGTCTTCTTGAGCTTCAGTCAACATGCCAGCCTGCCCTGGGAGCAGCCGATGCAAACACATCTCCCACAAGGGACTCAAACTTCTTGCTGGCTCTTTTTGCTGCAAACTGGGCCTCGTTATTTCTTAATTAACATACCCAAGAAATCAATTAACTGCTACATTTCTAATTAAATACTACGGGAGATGATCATCTCATTATTATTAGCTGCTGAGGTGAACAACTCGATGTGGTTTATTTGCCATTTCTCCCACTTCCCCAATTATGGGAAATAATAAATGCAAATGACGGTGCTGTTCTCACAGATTCCAAACTCCTTTTGTACATTAGGAAAGTCGGAGAGATTAATTAGCTATTAAGTGAATGTGCATAATGTTATCATTAGCTGTTGTGTGTATTGTTTTTGGCACAATTTGCTGTCCTAATAAACAGTACTAATGTGCTCTCACTCTCCCAGTGCCGTGCCTTTCATTTCTAATATTGTACAAATAGCAAAGTGTGTGTGTCTGTTCTCTGAAAATGCACGCTAGCAATCAGGTTAGATATTACTTGGGCCAGATTCTGATCTCATTTACACCTGGTCTAAACCTGGGATAACTCCACTGTGGTCAGTGAGTGGGGTTACTCCGGATTTACTACAGGTCCACTTGAGAACAGAATTTGGGCCATTCTGTTTTGGACATTTACAAGTAAACAGAGATCCAACATTTTGAAAAAGTGATTAGTGATTTGGGGTGCTTCCATTTTGGGGGGGGGGGGGGACTGCAGGGGAGCAAGCTGAAACCCTAAAGGGGCCCAATTTTTAGGAAACGGTGAGCTACCGCCCTCTAAAAATCAGGCCCCTTTTCAAAGTGTTTCAGGCTGGATCTCCAAAAATCACTAGTCATCCTTGAAAATCTGAGTTAAAGATTTCGGAGCGCGTTGTGCTTAGTGGTCCAGTAAGTTTGGCCATTCTGAGCCTGTTCTGGAATTGATCGTATTTTCACATGATCATGTCACATCATTTGGGGAATAAGTAAACAACATCAGAAGCCTAACCGAAGAGATTCGTCGTTCCTTACAATCAGTCCCAAGCTCGCGCTAAGCCCAGTTTACAGGGAATACAGTGCAAAACCAGCAAGGTGAGGTTTATCCAGCATCCCTACGTGAGCAGCAAGTCTGCAGTACAAGTTTCAAGTATTCTATGGGGAATGCAGACGTTGCACACACCACTGCAAGTGAAACAGGCTTTTTAAGACTAATTGTTCCTTAGGCAAGCGAAGGCCTGAGCATCAACCACCAGGGTTGCCTTTGCTGAACCACTCTGCTGCTTTCGCTGCCACCCAAATCCATTGCAAACCCTTCTAAAAAATGTGTCGGTGACTTAAAAAAAAGAGGTCTGATTCAACACGGCAGCACCCGGATTTCAGTGGAGGTACAACAGCCTAAAACCGGAGTCATGCAACGCCATGGTGAGTCTGGCCCATTATTACTGGTCTGCATTTGTGCAGCACATCACACAATGGGGTCCTGGTCCCTACCTGGGACTGATGTTATGTACACGATGCTTTATAGACAGCCCCTGCCCCAAAAAGCGTAAAAATCCCCAAAGGCTTGAGTGTCCTCTCACACTATTGATTTCAATGGGGTTACGCCTGATTTACACCCGTGTAAGTGAAAGGCGAGTGGAGACATGCATCTTACACTTGCCAGTGCGTCGGCCAATATGGTCCTGAGTTAGACAATGACCAGCGGGAAGAAAGAGAAGGCTGGGAAAGGGTGAGACACGAAATCAGTGTATATATATTATAACGCTCCCTAGATTATACTGATAGCCAGGGCGATGGCCAGCCAACCCAGGGAGATCGGAGGAGGGGCTCGAGGGAGCAAGGCCTGCTGGAGGAAGGGCACTGCCCTGGGTCAGGATGTGTAGCACCTACCCCTGAAGGCACTAGTTTCTCAGGCCGCAAGCGGCTGGAAGAGTGCTCAGCAGAAGGCACTCTCCAGCGGGAGCAGACTGCTGCTCTTCAGCGATATTTACCTTTCCCCCCCGACTGGCTTCAGGGAGGGAATTGTGCACGTACACGGTCATTTACCCGGCACACGGTGGCTGTCTTGGGTGCTCCCCAACTGCTTTGGGAGCGTGTCCAACTCCTGCCCTCAGACACTTGAGTAGCGTCCCACTGACCGCTCTGACTCCTCGGCTCAGGATTTGAGCCATAATTTTCCAAGGAATCTCTGAGCACAGGCCATGGGGAGTGGCAATGTCGAAAGAATCGCTGGCAAATGATCTCCAAGTTTGCCTGGATTTCTTCTTGGAAGGCCCAAACCCTGTGCTATTGTACACCAGGAGGAGGAACCATTCTGAGTGCTGGATTTCTCCAGCCCAGTTTCTTACGTGTATTAAAGAAGGAACCACGCCTTTCGTGGCAGATGTCAAACTGAGCCAAAGCAGTGGTCTGCTGAAGACATCGCCTGCTCCACCAAAAATCGTATCCCTCGTTACTCCAACCCATCTCCTGTGTCCCCTGGGTTTCTGTCCCCCGTGGGCAGAGTCTTTGTGTAGATCCCCTTCCCACCTAATGCCAGTTCTATGCTGGTGGAATGCCACTAATGTAAACGGTGCTATTCCCAATTGACAACAGGGTGAGAAGTTCCTGGATCAGCAATCATTGCCAGTAGGAGATATCACAGAGAATAATCTTGTATTGGAAGCAGGATGGACATGACAAGCCAACAGGTCATTCCCGTCCCTGATTCTGCTTTCCCATAGCATCTGCTCCACACCATTCAGGGAAAGGCTGATTGGAGACAGAGGAGGAAACAGGGAAGCACTTATGGGGATTAAAATGGGGAGGAGAGAGAATGGCCCAACAAGAAGAGGTGGAGCAGGGAGATGACCAGGTGGGTGGGGAAAGAAATACAAAGGAGAGAGGAGACAGATGAATGACAGGAAGGGGACTGAAAAGGATTCAGCATGCAAAACAGTGCTAAAAAGGAGTCTGGTAACAGCGAGACACCTATTTCCTTCACTCCCTGCCCTCTCCTATACTACTATCATTCCGTGTGATAAAGGGGAGTCGAGCATGTTCCACCTCCGGTTTTCACTATGGGTTATCGCCATGTAGCACTCTCAATCCGAGGTGGAGCTCCTGACCACGTCAATGGAGGCTACACATGCGTATCAAGGGCAAAATAAAGCCCTAAATATTCCAGGCCAGATACACTGGTTGCTTTGAGCAGCACAAGTGATGCAGAACAGCTGGAGCGAGCCAGGAAAACTTGCCCTCCATCTTTGGGAAGCAAGAGGTCCATGGCAGAAAAGGATGCAGTTACTTTTGCAGGCGCACTTCCAGCTGGCCCCTTAGGATGATTTCTAGAATCACCTGCCTATGTCACCTGTACAGCAGGTACAGTATGGGGCAGTTATTAGTGTGGGGCAGGTCTCTGGTCTGCGTTATGCAGGAGGTCAGACTATATGATCACAATGGTCCCTTTTGGCCTTGGAATCTATGAATCTATGAACAGAAGACCTGTGCTGCTACATTTCTAACAGACAATGGGACTCTAAATCTAGAAACATGGCCAGCAGCCACAGACGCTTTGTCCACAAGATTGGAGAGGAATTCCTCCCTGCGCCCACCCCCAAAAACCAGGGAGAGATTGTCCCTGGGACGATCTAATGTCTTCCCCACCCTTTTTTTTTTACCTCCACCACTGAGAGTGCAAAGGGGTAACATGATTGTTTTGATGCCAGCAGAAAGCACTCTTGGCTTCTGCTGCTACCCCAACTGGATAAAAGGAGAATGGCTCAAGGGCAGAACTGAGATGATCCACTTCTGTGCTTTGTGGAGAACTGTGAAAACTTCACCGGAACTTCAAGGACGGCAGCTACTCCAGGTAGCCTCATGTTCTATTAGGATGGTTTTCAGGGTACTGGACCTTTAAAATTTTAAGGAGTCTACCTCCTGTGCAGCTGTCCGTTTCATGAAGCAGGGTGCACGCAATGTATTACATAGGACATGCACACACTTTGCTCTCTCATTGAGCCTTTACTTTTGTTCTTTCTTATTCTGTTATTTCCCTTAATATATAATAATTGTCATTCAGATTGAAAGCGCACGATTGATCTTTGTGTAGGAAAAACACAGAACAAGAATCTGGTGATGGGGATAGGAACTAAGACAAGGAAACAAGAAAACAAAATTAAATTCTCTCAAAGAGAGCACAGTGTGTGCGTGCTCACATGCTTCATCCCCCACACATCACAAAATGGACGGCTTTACAGCAGAGAGTGAGGTAAATGCCGTAGCCATTTAAAGATGACACATAGATGAACATGATATGTTGGGAAGAGTCAACACAGCTGAGAAATCATGCCTCACCAATCTATTAGAATTCTCTGAGGGTGTCAACAAACATGTGGAGAAGGGCGATCCAGTTTATACAGTGAACTTAGACTTCCAGAAAGATTTTGACAAGGTCCCACATCAATGACTCTTAAGCAAAATAAGCAGTCATGGGATAAGAGGGAAGGTCCCCTCATGGATCAGTAACTGGTTAAAAGACAGGAAACAAAGGGTAGGAATAAATGGACAGTTTTCACAATGGAGAGCAGTAAATGGCACGGTCCCCCAAAGATCTGTACTGGGACGTGTGCTGTTCAACATATTCATAAACGATCTGCAAAATTTGCAAACGATAGGGAATTATTCAAGATGGTTAAGACCACACACCTGACTGCTAAGAGTGACAGAGGGATCTCACAAAACTGGGCAACAAAATAGCAGATGAAGTTCAATGTTGATAAGCACAAAGTAATGCAATGACAGTCATAAAAGCGAACAGAATGTTAGAAACCATTAGGAAAGGGATAGATAACAAGACAGAAAGTATCATAATGTCACTTTATAAATCCCTGGTACACCTACACCTTGAATACTGTGTGCAGTTCTGGTCACCCATCTCAAAAAAGATCTATTAGAATTGGAAAAGGTACAGAGAAATGCAACAAAAATGATCAGTGGACTGGAACAGCTTTCATATGAGGAGAGATTAAAAAGACAGGGACTATTCATCTTAGAAGAGAAAAAAGTAAGGAGGTGGTATGATAAAGGACTGTAAAATCACAAGTTATGTTGAGAAAGTGACTAGGGAAGTGTTATTTACCCCTTCACATAACACAAGAACCAGGGGTCACTCAATGAAATTAATAGACAACAGGTTTAAAACTAACATAAGGAAGTACTTCTTCAGACAACGCACAGTCAACCTGTGGAACTCATTGCCAGGGGATGCTGTGAAGGCCAAAATTATAACGGGTAAAACAAGAATTAGATCATTTCATGGAGGATAGGTCTAGCAATGGCTACTAGCCAAGATGGTAATTGTTGCAACCCCATGCTCTGGGTGTCCCTAAACCTCTGACTGCCAGAAGCTGGGAGTGGACAGCAGGGGATGGATCTCTTGATTGCCCAGTTTTGTTCATTCCCTCTGAAGCACCTGGCATTGGCCACTGTCAGAACACAGGCTTTGGTCTGACCTAGTATGGCCGTTCTTTTGTTCTTATCATGTACATAGAAAACAAGACATACCAGTTACATGACTACATATAATACCAGAGCCAGTTACAAAATTCAGGGACGTTTGGATCTGAGATTTTGGTTCAGGCTAGTCTCAAATTGTTACCTCTTTCTTCTGAAACCAAACGTATCTATTGTGGGCCATGCTCAGAGAGGTGCTGGGCACCTGTAGCTCCAGTTAAAGGTAATGGGAGCTGCAGGTGCTCAGCACCTCGCGGGGCAAGGCCATGTGATGAGGACAAAAGAAGACATTTCTGAGTTTGATTTTAGTAAGGTGAGGAAAAGGGGGATCACTGTTAGTGATCCCCCTGCTAAAGGGACACTGTCCAATTGTCTACTCCTGTTAGCACTGCAGTTATGGGAGAGTGAGCTGGACTCCCTCCAGGGTCACACGCCATTAACAGAGAGTTTGTAGGTCCTGACTGCAGAATTTTTATTATTATTATTATTAATTATTGTTTGTATTATTGCAGCATCTAGGAGCCTAGTCATGGACCAGGACACATTGTGCTAGGAGCCCTGTCCACTGACATAACACCTAGAACAACCCCCTGCCCCCAGTTTTGCCTTTTAGATCTCAGGCCAAAGTTGCAGAAATGAAAGACAGAAAAGTCACAGGCCAGATCTCCAGCTGGTATAAACCAGCACAGCAACAATGACCCCAATGTGGCCCCGTATTTTGACATATAAAGTGAGCACATTTGACATGGCTTCATTCGAAGAAAACAAAACTGGAACCTTGTGATACACCTGATTTTGATCCCAGTCCTACCGTGGGACTCTTTTGATTTCAACAGAGCTACGCCTTATTCATGCAAGTGTGAAATAAGAATCAGGCCCTTTAGTTGCAATTTAAGATTAGGGCCTGTTAACTCCCCCACTCCACTCTCTTCTAAAACATCCAACCCTTATAATACATCTATTGATTAGTTCCCCTGCTAATTAATGACCTGCAAAGCACTGATCTTAAACACTCTGCAGTCAAAGTTTATGAGTGAAGTGAAACAATTTGCAGTCTCTCATCCACCTTGGGAAAAAATAACTAGTTTGACTTTTTTTTTTTTTTTTTTTTTTTTTAACATTTGCAAAGCTTGTTTCTTTTCCCCCCCCTCAGGTATCTCTGTCAAAAAAATGCAGTGAGCAAATCCTTGAATATTTTTCTACCAGCCATTGTAATTAGCTCTGCATGTTGAAAATTACTCACTCCATCTGTAGCCCCGGCAGGTAGCTAGAGTTCACAGCTAGTGGAATCTTTGATCAGTAATTATGATGTAAAAACAAATCATCCCCCCTCCCCAGCAGTGACATCCCTGCAGTGGAGAAGTACTCACTTCTACCTCCTCCACACCCTCAAATGACTCAGTCAACCCCTCCCTTAAGAGTTGGCAGGATTTCAACAGAGCGGTTCGAAGGGTGACAAAACACCATGACATGGAAAATTGAGCGATGCTGATAGAAAACAGAGCCAGGACATTGCTCATTGTTAATACGAGCAGCTGATTTTGTTCGCCACTTGGATTTCAGTTCAGAACAATACAGGACACAGGTTGTGCTGTATACAATGAAATCCAATTGGTTTCTGCATTCATTAGGAACATGAGATTATTCACCTTCACTTTAAACCCAGTTTAGCTGTTACACATTTGGCACATTTTTAATACTAGTTTTTCTCCACCACATATATACGTGTATGTGTGTCTTCATCAGTTGTGGGGCTCAGGTTTATTTTAATTTGGCTTTTATCATCCACCCAACCAGCGCAGCAATGAAAAGTCCCAGTTTTCTTTTGCTAATTCTGTGATCTGTGTTTTTGTCCAAAGCGGTGTGCGTTTCTCAGTGGCAGGTTGGGATTTTTATGCTTCACCTCTTTGTGTGCTCCATTTCTTACCTCACCGCAGTGGTAGGCCTGGCTTTTTGGTTTCATTGCTGGTGCGAGCCACATAACCCACGTACACACTGCTTGGAATCAATGGGCCTGATTCTGTGCTGGATTGCCCCTTGTGTCATTTTAGATACCGGTGCAAAGTGGATGTACAATGTTACCGCACCAAAAAGGTAGGGCTCTGGCACTCGCTTTGGGCCTGGTCCAAAGCCTGCTGAAGCCCGTGAGAAGTATGGCATTGACCTGAATGGGCTTTGGTCAGACCCCCAGTGCAAGCGCAGGTGTGACCGACACAAGGCACAAGACAGTGAAGAATCAGCTCTTCTGGTGGTCAGATGGTATAAATCAATATAGTGCCACTGATCTCAAGGGAGTGACACCAATTGACACCGGCTGAGGATCTGGCCCTGTGTGTCCCTGCAGCGTGTGGCTGGCAGAACGGGACTTTGCAGGCCTGACTCCCTCGCACCCAGGATACACCATTCTAATGCCCCTGGGCTCGAATCTCCTCCCATGTAGGTGAGCACAAGGGGCAGCTCCTTTGGCGAGGATGGAGTCGCTTTGGGGTAAAACCATTGTGTAAGAGGAGCATCAGCCCAATATTTCCACGTTCCATCTGTGCATTGGTGGAACGTGCTTCAGAATATACGCTTCCCCCATCATTTTCTGCACCCGTCAAAGTCCATTCTTGATATTTCTTATACTTCTGTGCCTTGGTACAGCACATTTATTCCCGTCTGTCTCCTTCTAAACTCCTTATGCTTGGCTATTGCTCAGCAGACACTGGCTGCCTCACTCATGTACATTCATGTGATCTAGTGCATTAGAAGAACTATATTGGGTTAAATTCTGCTGTCTGTTACACCTGGGGTAAATCCAGAATAGGCCCATAGACAACTGAAATTACTCTGGATTTACACCAGCGTAAATGAGAACATGATTTGGCCCACTAAGCTAAGTATGGCTACAATGCTTTGAGACTGAGTCTCCTCTCACTTAGGCTGGTTTTAGACACTGGTGTAACTCCACTGACTGCCGCGCAGTTACTCCTGATTTACACCAGCATGGGAGCAGAATCAGCCCCCTTTGGTTTGATCCACCACTGTGTAACTCCCAGTTTATACTGGTGTAACTCCAGTGAGGAGTCAGACTAGCATGAAACTGGAGTAACACATTGGTGACACAGGCCTGCTACTATGAACCACTGCAAGAACCCATTTGTATACATTCTACAGCAGAGGCAGTTTGGTTTCCCATGCACCCCCCAAAAGCCCCAAATCCAACCTGGCATTTTAATCATTATAATATATGCATGTCTATAGTGCCCATTACCATCGTCCCTGGATAAAGATCCTTTCATTCTAATTGTATTCATTGGTGAAATGCACCCAGGGGACAAATTCTAAGCTCCGTAACACCAGCCTAAATCTGCAGTAACTCCACTGGCTGCAGCGGAATTACTCTGATGTGAGCGATTAGAAAGTGGTCTGTATGACAAGTCAGATTCTCTGATAGTGTCAATCAACAGAGTTCCACTGAAATGGATGGAGTCTGATGATTTACACCTGCCGAGGATCTGGCCCTTCACCATTAGGCTAATTCTGCTCTCATTTATAGCGGTGTAATTTAACAGAAGCCAGTGAATTTACTCTAGGGGTATGTCAATGAGAACAGAATTTGGTCCATTATGCAAAGTTAAAGGACAGATCTGTTTATACTAGCAGATCTCTTCCCATTCTGTGCACTGTAACTTGGCAGGTTGACTTTTCGTTAGCTTGCTAGCCTGGGCAAAACCTGCAAATATGCTAGTGCATTAGGCTCCAATCACACAGAATATTTTGTAAGTCCAATGAATGCCAGGATACCACCCTGGCTGTTTGTCGGAGAGGGAGGGAGGAAGGGAGGGCACACAGGCTATGACCTTCATTGTGTTATTTGTTTAGAATCAAAGTGTCACAAACCTAACCAAGGAACATTGTTTTTGTGCATGATTACTGGTGCAAGATTGACATTTAATCAATACTGTACACTTATCAAATGCCCTGTCTAGCGCTTCTAACTCATGCACCAATCGATTTCTACAGAATTATTTCTGTGCAGCATCCACGTGTTGAGATTTAATTCTTATTAAAAAACAAAATCGTCTTGCGTAGTCTACTTTCACGGAGAGTTAGGCATACCCATGTCAACATATCATTAAACTCCTTTCCATGCAGTGCTGTTTCTATTCAGGACATTATATTGTAGCTAGTTCTCTAACGTGCTTGAAAGTCATTTGTTTTTGTTCTTGTTGCTAATTTAAAACTTTTACTAGTAATCTTTTTGACTGATGTGAGGTGTCAGTATTCTGAAAGTGTTAATTCACTCCCAGCTCCTGAGAGTGGTAATATGTTACTATCTCTGAGTTCTAGTGTTTGTTTTTTTCCCCCAGAAGTAATTGTGAGCTTCCCCTTTTCCTCCCCCAATCTTCTGTGCTCAGAGGATCCACTTCAACTTACAATCCTTTATTGTAGACAACCGTCTTACTGGTAGTGGCCATTGCAATTTCTGGCTCCAGTCGAGATGTCTCAATCTGCCAAATCAAAGAGGAGGTAAGATTAGAATTGGGCTAATATTGTCTGACAGCAACGGGAGCATGATATATCAATAACATAAACAAACAGAAGCAAGACTTTAGCTGACTTTTCTGATGCTGGCGTAAATCAGGGGTAACTCCATTGAAGTCAATGAGCCTGACTCTGGTCTCCTAACTATGCAAATCTGGTGTAACCGCTGCAGGAGTCAGTGGAGAGTTACAGAAGGCCCAACGGAGTTCCTCTGCTGTGAACTGCAGGAGTGCGGCTGTAGTAACAAGCAGTAATAACAGTGCTCGGCAATTCAGTAATGCCGTTCACCTGTCATCTCAAAGCGCTTTCCCATGATTATGCTCATATCACGCCAGCTTATATTGAATTATGTTATGTGAAATGACTCAAATTCCCTCCCTTTCCAACCCTTGAAATTCTATATTAATTTAAACAGCCAAACACCACATTTAAAAAAAAAAAGAAACTCTATTGTCTTATTTTACATACATTTCCCTTTCCCTTGCCTGATGCTGCCTCTCTTTCCTTCCTGTCAGATCCAATCTAGTCCCTGATCCTGCAATTGGATCCACATGGATGGATGCTTTGGGTGGGATTCACAAAGGTATTGAGCGGCCTTTTGACTGTGCCACGACCCAGTGAAGTCAATGGGGCGCTCCTTGTGGGAGCAAAAGGCTGCGTGTTCAGATCCAATTCCAGGATCAGGGCCCTAAAGTCTCAGGAGGGGGACTAGCAGTGAAACCCTGGCCTTGCTGAAGTTGGTGGCAAAAGTCCAATTGATTTTAATAGGACCAGGATTTCACCCCATGTCTTCCTTAGTCCTGCCATGAGTGCAGGGGACTGGACTAGATAACCGCTCGAGGTCTCTTCCAGTCCTACGATTCTATGATCCCTTCTCTCTGTAAAGCACTATGCACACCTATGGCACTATAAAGAAGTGTTAAATAACATAATACACTATATAACAGACTAAATAATATACTATATAAATCTTTGAAAAGTTTATCAGTGGATCTTCTATGCTGTATATCAGGGGTCGGCAACCTTTCAGAAGTGGTGTGCCGAGTCTTCATTTATTCACTCTGATTTAAGGTTTCGCGCGCCAGTGATACATTTTAACATTTTTAGAAGGTCTCTTTCTATAAGTCTATAATATATAACTAAACAATTGTTATATGTAAAGTAAATAAGGTTTTTGAAATGTTTAAGAAGCTTCATTTAAAATTAAATTAAAATGCAGGGCCCCCTGGACTGGTGGCCAGGACCCGGGCAGTGTGAGTGCCACTGAAAATCAGCTCGCGTGCCGCCTTCGGCACCCGTGCCATAGGTTGCCTACCCCTGCTGTATATTTTAAAGGCAGCATTGTTCCATTCTCCACTGCACTTTTTCTCTCTGTGAAATCTCCTTTATTTTTTCCAATCAGACTTACAAAAAAGCTTTTCTGTGATCCAAAAATAGTTGGAACCTCTGTATATGGCGGACGAGATTGGGGTGGGAGGAATTCTTATTGTCCAATCCAGGCCAGGATCCCCCCAGAAACAGGACCCTGCACCTGACAGTATCATATTTTTAAAAATCCTATACATTTAATCAGTGCTGAAGCTGACAATGCTAGGAACCCACGTTAAAATCTAAATGCTTTTGAAAATGTTTAACCTAGTTAGACAAATTAGCAAAAATTTGTGCAAAACAATTTAGGTATTTAAAATATTCAATGTTTTTAAAAACTGGAAAAACTGTTCTTAGCTTTCAGCTGCAAAAACCCAACAAAATATAACATCAAAGCAATCTTAACATGAGGTGCAACATAACCCTTCAGCAAAGCTGTTAAACAGCTACTGAGGCATCATGGGAAATAGCACTTCATTTATTCAAATGCACATATGTCAGGTTTTTGCACCATATGTCATTCCAAGCTATTTACAGTAATAATTAAATCTTAATCAACGTTTAACCTCTGTAAAATGTTTGAAGGGATCTAATCACCCTTCAGACTGCACTAATGAAGGAGAAATATATAAACATAAAAAGAAAATGATGCATAGATAGCACACCAGAAAGAACAGTAATTGCAAAATTGTATTTCTTTTAAATATAATCAGCAAATTATGTAAAGTAAGCCAACGAGTATTTTAAGTGAAGACATCTTGGGTGTCAGAGGTGTGATCAGCTAATTTTGTACTGCTATCCATAACAGATGTAGCATATTTTCTTTTAGTGCCATTATTAGCAACTTCACCATTTCTTCTTTTACTGAAACACAAAGTACAGCATTATAACAGGGGGAAGCTACTCAACAAGGATAGAATAGCCTTTCCTCTCATTGTGCAGGAGAAGTGACAGCCGCCATTTTGATACCAGGATTAACTCTGATCTGGCTGGCTCTGATAGAGCTTTTCTTTCTATTTTTCCCCCTCTGGTACGGAAAGAAAAGTTTTTTACACATCCATGTAGTGCAGTTTCACAGATCAGTATTAAATATCACAGCCAGAGGTGCCTTAGAATTACCTAGCTAAAAGACATAGGTAAGGGACATATATACCTAGAGATTGTCATAGACTCACCCACATGACCTAATTCTCTGCTCTATTAACACCCCCCCACAGTTAGGTCAGGATGGCACGGGAAGGGAAATTCACCTTGTGTAAAGCTATCTGCACCACTTCAACCCCAGGGGGAGGATGCAGAGCTGGGTGAATCGGTGGAACAGGCATGCAAGGGAGTATGCTGCAGCCGATTCAGACCTGTGCAGAGGCAGTTGCTGAAGACGGAGCAACTGCAGGATCCTGGCCAAATGGCCCTGCCCGCAGAGGATGCACAAAGTGGCAGCAGCTGCTAGCCGAACCTGGTGGATGGAACAGTGAGTCGGGAGGAGCTGTGGTTTCTGCTTACGTGGGCTTGGGGTGTGACTTCAAAGCGCCATTTAGCTCTCTGCACCATGCCCCAGACAATGGGCTTTATGTGGGAAGGATGAATTTCACCCTCTACACAGAGGGGGATTTCTAGGGACAGCAATTTATGGGCTAGATCAGTGGCTCTCAACCTTTCCAGACGACTGTACCCCCTTTCAAGAGTCTGATCTGTCTTGCGTACCCCAGGTTTCACCTCACTTAAAAACGACTTGCTGATAAAATCAGACATAACAATACAAAAGTGTCACAGCCACACTCTTACTGAAAAATTGCTGACTTTCTCATTTTTACCATATAGTTATCAAATAAAATGATTGGAATATAAATATTGTACTTGCATTTCAGTGTATCGTATATAGAGCAGCATAAACAAGTCATTGTCTGCATGAAATCGTAGTTTGTACTGACTTCGCTAGTGCTTTTTCTGTAGCCTGTTGTAAAACTAGACAAATATCTAGATGAGTTGATGTGCCCCCGGAAGACCTCTGCGTACCCCAGGGATATGCATACCCCTGGTTGAGAACCATTGGGCTAAATTGTGCATTGCACGCACAGCCTTGCAGTAAGTGTGCACCTGCATTGCCCCAGGGGGCACTCTGGTCTCCTGGGGCTCCCTGCCTCCACTGAGGAAGAACAGTTTGACACCCCTGTAAGGGCTACAGCGTACTCCCCCCTACACAGCCGACCAGTCCCGCCTGATACTGCACAGCGAGGCAGGCAGGCACTGGGGTGGGGGAGGGAAGGCAGTAGGAGTGGATTAAGGATGGCAAAGAGGTGGCTAGTATTGCTGGTGTGGGAGCCGAGGAGACAGTGATGCTGTTTGACCAGGAAGAAGGCAAAGCCGACGGAGGAAAGAATGAATTCATAGCACCGGAAGTCCATGCAGTGACAGGTCCCTTTCCAGAGACCCTTAGCAGATGATAGGGGTAAAACTGCTGTGTAAAGGATCATGGGTGCCCTGGGTACATTTTATTGCCATGTACTGGTGGGCCCACTCTTCCCCCGTTAGGCCTGGGAGACTGGAAATAACTGACTGGGGATCTCTGGCACTGGGGGACGGGGAGCCCTGAGGCCAGCCCAGCCCTGCACGACTCCAATAAAGGCAACAGTGGAGATGCTATAAGCACTGCCCCGGAACTTCAGTTCCGTGTGCACTCCCAGAAGTGCGGCTGTGTTTCCGACGCAGATAAAGGAACAAAGTACTTTGCTGAGGCACCAGCAATGCATTGATGAGAAACGCACCCAGGGGGCTATTCCCTTCATTTGGAAATCAAATGGAAAAAAATAAGGTGATGATACTTTAAGGCAGTAGAGTCACAAGTCAGGGAAGGCGGTAGTTAAAGTCTCAGCAGCAGCATTAGCTTGGCTAGGTCCACATACCCATGCGTAGTACTTTCCATCCCCGTTTTGGTGTTAAAAGTGTAGTTTAATATAGTATGTTAAACAGGTATGTTGTTAGATCAGCTGCCAGTATCCTGGAATCTGCCCAGCCTGGCTTTGGGCCAGGGAATGGTACTGCGACTCTTGGTTCTGACAGATGTCCACCCACTGTCCAGAGAAAAAGGAAGTCCATCCGTACTCATCCTGCTGGGCCCCTGTAGCGTTTGATCCCAATGATCAGCAAATACTTTTGCCTCATCTCCAAGAAGGTCTAGAGTGAATGGAAATGCCTGAATCAGGGATTTCCTCCCAGATGACTCTGAGGGCTGCTATGGGCATTGGTGCATGTGCCTCCATCCCTCTCACCTGCAGTGCACTACCAGGCTCAATCCTCTTTCACACACGACTCAACATCTCCATGAAGCTGTTGGAAGTGCTGGTGAGACAACAGGGGCCGGAGTGCCTGCAGCACGAAGATGATACCGAGCTGTACAGCTACTTCACAGCAAACGCAAACGGCATCATCACCCAGCTCCCTCGGTGCCTGGCCAAAATCAGCTCCCGGAGAAAGAGCAGCCAGTTAAAGCTAAATGACTGTGGTGGTGCTGGTGGGAAGAGGGAAATGCTCCAGAGAACCGACTTCCTCTCTTTTAAGGGCATTTGCCCTCATGTTAAGTGAGTCCACCGCCTGGGGTCCTTCTGGACTCCTAAGTGCTATTAGGTGCCCAAATAGTCCTGGAGGGAGAAAAGCTCCAACTTCCCTCTTTGACTGGCCAGAAGACCGCAGCCCACCCTATCAAACACTAGCCTGGCCTCCGTGATCTGCATATTCGTGATCTCCAGGTTTGGCTCTTGCAGCTCATTATAACGAGGAATGAAGCCCCGTGCCCTGAAAATATTTCAGGGGTGCAAAGAAAGCACCCCCCTGCTTGGCACCTCAGATGGCCAGGAACACATCTCCCTGGCCCTCCACCCTCTGAACTGGCTCACCCCTGACTGCAGCGTCATGGACTTGATTTGGAGACCAAGGGTGACATCACCACCCCTCTCCTCACCCACAAGGGGTGGCTCAGGAGGAGGAAGTCCTATGGAGATCTGTTGGGGAGAGCTGGGTATGCCTCCAGGCTTCGGAATAGGATCTAGCACCCAGCCCCAAACTCTGGGGGATCTGCAGAAGGTCACAATAATTGGTGTAGAGGCCCTGTACCTCCCCAGCTGCTCTGGGCCCTGGTGGCCACCCCTATCTCACTCCCTGGTAGCGCAGTTCCATTGAAGTCCTGCTACCAGACCCTCCCTTGGTCATGGCCACCCCATGAATCCCCTTTAAAGAGATAGGTCCCCCAGAAAGGGTGCTCCAAGGAACAGGGAGTAAAGCTCCACTTCACTGGGCAAGTGGGGGAGATGTGTGTCTGCTGGGCCCCAAACCCACCCATATAGAATCATAGCATATCAGGGTTGGAAGGGACCTCAGGAGGTCATCTAGTCCCACCCCCTGCTCAAAGCAGGACCTAATCCCAACTAAATCATCCCAGACAGGGCTTCGTCAAGCCTGACCATAAAAACCTCTAAGGAAGGAGATTCCACCACCTCCCTAGGTAACCCATTCCAGTGCTTCACCACCCTCCTAGTGAAAAAGTTTTTCCTAATATCCAACCTAAACCTCCCCCACTGCAACTTGAGACCATTACTCCTTGTTCTGTCATCTGCCACCACTGAGAACAGTCTAGATCCATCCTCTTTGGAACCCCCTTTCAGGTAGTTGAAAGCAGCTAATCAAATCCCCCCATATCCTTCTCTTCTGCAGACTAAACAATCCCAGTTCCCTCAGCCTCTCCTCATAACTCATGTGCTCCAGCCCCCTAATCATTTTTGTTGCCCTCCGCTGGACTCTTTCCAATTTTTCCACATCCTTCTTGTACTGTGGGGCCCAAAACTGGACACACTACTCCAGGTGAGGCCTCACCAGTGCCGAATAGAGGGGAACGATCACGTCCCTCGATCAGGGAGAGAACATGGCAGCCTCAAGAGTGGGAGACCCACTCGGTAATGTGAAATGCCAAACCAAGGAGGAGCAAAGCCTACCCTGCACCTGCCAAATAAACCTTTACCATCGACGTCAGCAGGAGCTGGCTCGGTCCTGGGAAATGACCTGGACGCACAGCAAGGCAGAAAAGGTGCTTTTCACAGCAGGGAACGAGCTATACTATTCCTGTTCTTGTCAAGTCGAGCTGGCCGGTTTGCCTGGGACTAGCCCTAGGACTACATATTATCCCCCCCACCAGTTACGTTCTGGGATTCGATGCAGTTCTGACAAGCCTGCGTCCTCCCTCCAGCAGATTACCAGGTGCATTTAAAACAAATCCACCCTATGTCCCTCCTCAAGCATCTGTTTATAAATGAGCATAACCCAGTATGGCAGAGCCGGCTTTCCAGCCATGCTCTTGACCCAGTGAAATGTATCCCTTGAGGGGAACAAAGGCACTTTAATGGGAAAGCCTCTTGCCGGTGGCCGCTGTGAGTGAGTTCCATTCCCCCGTCTGTCCCCTGCCGTGGAAGCCTCTCTCCTCTAATCAGTACAGACAAGGCTAATTGGGGTGATAAAGAACTGGCTCCGAGAGCTGGCGTGGGCTGGCAGAACAAATGGTGCGGTGGTCACAGCTGGGACTGTGGCGACAGAGAGAAAGCGTGTGATACAGGCTTCGGGAGCTGAAAGTTTAATCAGCCCATGTTGCGTGCGGGTCTGCGAGGTGGGGGGGGGGGTTGTGTGTGTTTTGCATTCGCTGCTGACATGGGTGTAACGTACACGCGCGTCCGGTGAAGCAGAAGCAGGCAGAAAGCAGATGCTTTTTGTTGGGGGTTGATAATCATTTCTCTCCCGGCTCGGGAAAAGGTGTAGAAAGGAATGTGCTCCTAAGGGTGTAGGGAGGGAGACAGGCCAAGGCTTCCTGCCAAATATCCTGTAATGATATGGAAGGCAGCTAGGGGAGACGGGACCAGATGGATTTGGCATACAGCTAATCGCGCCGCCAAAAAACACCACCACAAAAAACAGTTTTCTAGAGGGGAGGGTCAACATGTATTGACTGAGGCACCATCATGAGGAGGTGGGGGAAGGGGATCTGGGCTTGGTTCTCTTGTTCTGTGGGGCAGGAGTAAAAAGCGAGGCGAGGGTGGTAGAGTTCAAACAGAAGTGTTGATGCAGAATTTGCTGGGGGACGATCCATGGCCGACGTTATGTCGGTCAGACTAATTGATCATAATGGTCCGTTCTGGCCTCATAATCTACGACTCCACCCAGAGTGGGACGGTGGAACCCAGAGCACCTACCAAATGGCATTTTCAAACAAATGGGGCTAAAATCCAGTGTAGTAGTCGCTCATGATGAGCATGATTATTCTGTGTATTACAGCTGCATCTAGAGAGGCCAAACAGGACCTGGGGTCCGTGGTGCTGCACAATCAAAAAAG
The DNA here is from genome assembly GCA_003942145.1 of Platysternon megacephalum. Classification (NCBI taxonomy): domain Eukaryota; kingdom Metazoa; phylum Chordata; order Testudines; family Platysternidae; genus Platysternon; species Platysternon megacephalum. Next base: position 3,197,708 of record QXTE01000120.1, read on the forward strand.
TCACAGCCTACCCTGCAGGGGATGGACAAGCAAGCGAGTAGGTTTTTATCCTCTTTCGTTCCTGCAGTAAGAGCGGCTATGCAGACTTCTAAAGCGCTCCCATGTGATTTCAGAATTCCTTTTTTTTTTTTACTGACAGTAAATGAAACCATGTTGTGAATAGGGATAAAATTCAAAAATGGAACCAGAACCCCGCGGTGCCATGTTTATTTTTATAAGGCGGAGGACTGCTCTCCAAAAAAAGAAAAACAATTGAAAATGCATTTAAAAAGACAGCAAACCCTGCTCTCTTCTCTTCAGATCAAAGAGAACTTCCACAAAGTTCCCCTGAGTGCCCAAAAATTGAAACTCTCTCTCTCTCTCTCTTGTTAAAAGGCAGAATCAGGAAGGAAAGTGGCATTTGCTAATGTGAGAGCAGCTTGGAGAGTTCCCCTTTCCACAAAACTACTGGGCAGAATTCGCCTTGTGGCATCTGTGCAGCCCCACTGACACCAAGCTGTTGCAGTGAAAGGAAGAGCAAGATCTGGAAATAAATGGTCCAATCTTGCACTCAAAGCTCTGACTTTGCCTGAATGGAGATGGCAGGGTCCGGGTGCACAAACCTTGCATGATTCCATCTGATTAACAGCTTCCTGCCAGTGCTGGATGCAGGGAAGTCAGCCATAACTGCAGCCCGTGTTACTTTTCATTAGATTATAAGGCCTGGGGCAGAGACTGATAACATCTACTATGGGGCCAGGGAATATTAGGATAATCTAGTCCGATTTCCTGCATGACACAGGTCAAAGAACCTTGACCAGTGATTTTTCCATCTGGCCCAACTACTTGTGACTGAATTAGAGCAGATAATTTAGAAAGACATCCAGCCTCAATTTAAAGACTCCCAGTGATCTTACCATACCTGGTCCATGATTATTTACCATCGCTGTTAAAAATTTGCATCATATTTCCAGTTTGAATTTTTCTAACTTCAAACTTCCAGTCACCAAATCTTGTTGTGCCTTTATCTGCTAGATTAAAGAGCCCTCTGCTTTCAGAAATCTTCTCCCTCTGTAGGTACTTACCTACTATTATTAAACAGCCTGGGGGGAGGGATAGCTCAGTGGTTTGAGCATTGGCCTGCTAAACCCAGGGTTGTGAGTTCAATCCTTGAGGGGGCCACTTGGGGATCTGGGGCAAAAATTGGTCCTGCTAGTGAAGGCAGGGGGCTGGACTTGATGACCTTTCAAGGTCCCTTCCAGTTCTAGGAGATTGGTATATCTCCAATTATTATTAGCCTCTTAATCGTCTCTTCGAATAGACCGAGATGCTCAAGGATCTCAACGTACTGCATGTTTACAAGACTTTAAATCATTCTTATAACATTTTACCGACCCCTTTCCAATTTTTCAGCATCCTTTTAAAAATATGCACTGGTTTCACTACTGCCATATATAGTGGTAATAACGCCTCCCTCCTTCGACTCAATATTCCCCCGTTTATGGCTCCAAGGATTGTGTCGCCCTGGGAGCTCACATTCAGCTCAAGTCCTTTTCAGAGTCACTGCTTTCCAGACTCTAGCCCTCTGTTTTACAAACCGGGCCTTTTCCTTGTCCCACGATGCATGACCATGTATTTGGCTGTATAAAAACACATGTGGTTTGATTGTGCTAGCCTGCAATGAGCGTGGGCTGCGTTGAAACGTGACACTGTACAAATGGCACCTTTCGCTAACCAGACCTGATGCCTGGGTGTGTCCAGAGTCAGATCTGCTGGCAGAATAAGCTTTTACTACTTTTTACTACTGCAACCCCTGCAAAGCCAACACAGGGAGCAGGAGCCTGATTCTACTTTGTGTCATGCATCATCAATAGAACTGCTAATTGAATTCCAATTTGCAGTGCCAAATTTTACCCAGGCAATCCTATTGACGTCAACAGACAAAATGGGGAGACAATGAAATTGCATGGATGTGACAATGTGGCCTGCAGAATCTTTATTGCTGGGGACTGTGGCCTAAGGACCCCTTGGTGTCAACTGACAGATGGCATGAGGGATGCATAGGGTTTTACAGGGATTCCCTGTATACATATTATTTTGCCAAAGGGTGGCATGTGACGTCTCTGCCGAGAGGCAGTAACTCACTGCTCACAATAATCATTTCAAAAATGTACATACCGACAATATTGAAGGAATTAAGTATCCTGGGAATTATGTTCTTAAAGCCTTGAAGTTAAAGGCAGGTCCCGAGGTGGTGACAGGCCTTGGACAGGTTCCCTTCAGGCAAGGGGGTAGCAGACCCTTCTCTCTCTGTCTGCTCATGTGTGTATTGTGCGTTGTATGTCCTACCATGGGCGGCTATTTGCATACTGAGCCAGATCCTCAACAAGAGTGTGGAAAATCGATACGAGAGAAAATCTACAGGAAAAAACAAAGCCAACAGAGGGGTATGCTGTTTATGAGTAAAGACAATGAACTTTAGGGGGTATAACTGGGTGTACAGAGGTACACCCTGGATTCTTTACCTAGGGGACAAGCTGGTAGCGTTTTTCGTCTCATAAGAAAAGGATCCCAGCCAGGCCTGGATGAAAACTGCTGGAAGGACTTTGGGGTGAGCATTGCTCTATAAGACATGGACGTATTTAGTTAAATAAGTCTAGGCTCTAGAACGCCAGTGATGATTTCATTGGATAGGTAACCCTTTGTTTCCAATACTTCTACTTGCTATCACTCGAATCTCTATTCGCTGTTAACTAAAGTTTGGCTTGTTTTCACTATAAGCATATCTACGTTCTGTGTGCCAAGCAGAGCAGTGATCTCAGGTGGGACAGGTAAGCTCAGGTGTACTATTCCTTTGGGAGCAGCATATCTGGAAATGTCGTGAGTATCCAGTGAAATGGGGCTGCACCCTCCAGGGAGATGCTCGGAGGTGGGGTGAGCCTATCACTAACCCGCAGAAAGAGAGCAGGTTCCCGAGAGCAGTGCTTGTGTTCCTGGTGGCAGGGGGAGTTGGGAGCAGACCCACAGCAGGCACAACAAGGCTTCCTGGCACTAAAGGCAGGTGGTAGTGAGGTGCCTCCCAACCCTGGGTAGCCCCAGGAAGTGTTACAGTGACAATGCTGGGAGAGCTAGAAAGTGCCTGGCTTGACTCTCAGATCCCAGGATGAGTTTGTAGCACTGGCTGGTAGACACAAAGGTATTTTATATGCAGTGGTAAGACACAACAGACCCAGAACCTCAAGAGGTTATTTTCACAGAGTCACTTTGCAAGATTTGGAAATATCTCTGACTCCAGGCTCCCCAGTACGGGTTTGTTTGACTATTTCAAACCACTTTTACCAGGCAGCTAATTTTTTTGCTGCTCTGACAGGAGGCAGGCTTTTCACGACTGCTTTCCTCTAAATAGCCGGGGCCAAATTAACTCGCAGCAACACCTGCATGAATCGGGATGCACATCAGTGTCCCATCCAGGAGTGGGTGCACCTGTGGATGGCACTTACGCCAGGAGCATCCGTAGCCCCAACAGGGGAAGAAGAGTTATGGGGATGTGCTAAGCTTGCTACCCCTCTCAGCCCCAGGCACCAACTAGAAATATGCTCTCTAAGCCACTTCTGTACCATGGGGTCTCTTCACTTCCTGGATAGACCCATTCAGGGCCGGCTCCAGGCACCAGCTGAACAAGCAGGTGCTTGGGGCGGCCACTCGGGAGAGGGGCGGCACGTCCAGCTATTCGGCGGCAATTCGGCGGAGGGTCCCTCACTCCCGCTCGGAGCGAAGGACCTCCCGCCGAATTGCCGCCGNTTCCCTATCTGAGGTGTTATCTCTCACAACTAAGTCAACTCTCTCTCCCCCGTTATGTGGATCAGCAAACTGGGTCATGCCACAAATCCCCATCAACGATGCCCAGTCTGTAGAATGAAAGAGTGGAAAAGACCCCAATGTATTTTCATACTGAATTTTCTCCATGCAGCTTAGAAAGCTCAGGTGGATTATTCTTTAATGCGCTCACTGACAAGTGTCATAATGAACAGGTTTGTGTGTTCCCCAGTGCCTTCTGCTGGAAGGAATCAAAACTGCTTGAATGTGTGTCATCGGCCCTATACTGCTCATACCAAACAGAGATTCGCCTGTAGTTCAAAGGCTGTTGGAGCCGGAGGATCTGGGTTCTATCCCTGCTGTCACCAGGAAGTTCTGAGTGGCTGTGGTGTGCAGCATTGTTAATAACAATGGTGCATGGATTTGGCACGATGTATGTAACCAAACAAAAGCATAAACTGTGAGAAGTGAGGCTGGATACACGAGAAATGCAGGGATCAAAGATACTTGCACAGCTGCTGGGTGCCAAGCCATTTAGCCAGTGATTACTTGCGCTATCGAGGGCTTTAGTGACTCATTTCTTTCCGTCTCTGCTTTGATCATGGCCTTTTGTTTGGCACTTTAAAGTATGGAATTTGAAATGGAGGAATGACATCCCCTAAGAGCTTTCAATACTGTCTGGTGATGAAGGGAAAGTCAAGAATTGCCAAGGTGATTTTGTTTTCTTTTGCATTAGTGGCTAGAAAACAGCCCCCCCCCGGTTCAAAGTGTTAAAGGAGAAAGCTCGAGGGCTGGGGTGGGGAGGGACACCAGGAATAGGCTGTTACATGTGTGCTTTCATCCTCGTCAGGGAGGGACCTTAATCTGCATCACAAACCCATCATGCAACTTGGCTAGCTAGGCTAGAGCTGGCAAAGTGCTCCGTACGCAGAGATACAGCCTCTGCCCCCGAGAGCTTACGGCCTAAAAGAAAGCAAGAAGTCAGGTTGCACCAGAGAGCCAGAGGTGGGAATTGTTTAAAAAACGCTCATTATTTTTCTATTTTGATTTTTTTTTTTTTTTAATACAAGCTTATTTCTTGTGACCCTCATGGAAGCTTGACGGGTGGGGTCGTGGACGTCTAGGATTGAAAGGATGCCCTGTGCCATGTGGGGAAATGCCCACAAATGGAGGAGAAGGAAAGGAACAGGGAATTGAGAGGGGCCTCACCAGTGGTGTGCAGAGGCCCGGGGAGACACAATAGGAGACAAAGTCTGAGCCGTAGGCAGAGCAGAAGCTGTGAAGGGCTCCAAAAGCAAAGTCTTGATGTGGCGGTTAAAGAGGAACCCGGTGGGCAGAGTTGGTCACATTCATCATAGGTACAGGGTGGCCCTGGGCCAGAGCAAGTGGGGGCCCCTCCCCATCCCTTCCACCTGCAGTCTGCTCTGTTCCCCCCCGTGCTCCTGCCGGGGAAATGGGGTCAGTCCATGGTGGCTTGCCCCACTCTGCCTGCCTGGCACTCCTGAGGAGCTGAGTCCGGGCATGGAGGCTTGCACCGCTCCTCTGCAGGAGCGCCGGGTGGGCGGAGTGAGGCAAGCACCCGTGCCCTGACCTCGCTCGCTGGCAGGAGCGCTGGATGAGCAGAGTGGGTTGGGGCGCGCCCATTTTTCAGGGCCCCCACAATTAGCCGGGGCCCCTGGGCACGGGCCCTTTTGGCCCAGTGTCTAATCCGCCACTGCAGGGTTGGGATGGCGGGAATGCTCCAGGCGGGGCATGAGCAGCACTGGCAGAGGGATGCGAAGGGACACTTTCGGAACAATCCTTGCCTAGCTCCCACTAGTGCTGTTAGTCCTTCTTGAACATGGGCAGTGAATTCACACGGATGAGATCAGCAGGGAGCAGAGGCGGACTCAGCCCTCTGTGGGATACGCCTCCCTCCGGTAGCAGTCACCTGGCTTTCTTTAAATGTTTCGTACCCTTTCATACAATGATTGCATGGTCTTCCCTGAGATTATTTCCAGAGCCCTCCCCTTAAGAGCACGCAGCACTTTGCATATCACACACAAGACAAACCCCACACTCTGGAGTCTACTCAAATGTGACGCGTAGACAAGGGCTCAGGCACAAGAATGGGTGGAGAGAGCGGAGGTGAGGAGGCCACAGGAGAGGCTTTGTGGGTTTTGAAGGACCACCAGGTAGGTGCAGGGGCCTTTTATGTTAGAAGCTGTTGCAAATGCAGGAGGCAGCCAGTGTGAAGCACTGACAGATTAACCCTTTCTGTTGCCCTGGGCAGAGTGTAATAATGTTGCCCCTTCCTCTCAGTTCACCTATTGGCAAGAAGTGAAAACTTTATGTCCCCTTCCTCTGCACTAAGGAACATAAGAACAGCCACACTGGGTCAGACCAAAGGTCGACCTAGCCCAGTCTCCTGTCTTCCGACAGTGGCCAGTGCCAGGTGCCCCAGAGGGAATGAACAGAACAGGGAATCATCAAGTGATCCATCCCCTGTCGCCCATTCCCAGCTTCTGGTAAACAGAGGCTAGGGACACCATCCCTGCCCATCCTGGCTAATAGCCATTGACAGACCTATCCTCCATGAACGTATCTAGTTCTTTTTTGAACCCAGTTATAGTCTTGGCCTTCACAACATCCTCTGGCAAAAAGTTCCACAGGGTGACTGTGCGTTGTGTGAAGAAATACTTTCTTTTGTTTGTTTTAAACCTGCTGCCTATTAATTTCATTGGGTGACCCCTAGTTCTTGTGTTATGAGAAGGAGTAAATAACACTTCCTGATTTACATTCTCCACACTAGTCATGATTTTATAGACCTCAATCATATCCCCTCTCAGTCATTTCTTTTCCAAGCTGAAAAGTCCCAGTCTTATTAATCTCTCCACATATGGAAGCGGTTCCCTACCCCTAACCATTTTTGTTGCCCCTTTCTGTACCTTTTTCAATTCCAATATATTTTTTTTGAAATGGAGCGACCAGATCTGAACGCAGTATTCAAGGTGTGGGCGTACCATGGATTTATATAAAGACAATATGATATCTTCTGTCTTATTATCTATCCCTTTCCTAATATACCTGTGCCACATGCTGCAAAGAGACCAATATTTCCAATGCAGACACGATACACTAGGATCTATGTGATCAGGGTGAGTCCAATGGGTTAGAGTGAAATCCACAACTGAGCAATCAAAATGAAATACCTCCAGGCTTGGCCTACCCAGCCCACAGACAAACACACTTGGAGTGCCAAGCCTGCTGTGGGTTTTACGTTTTGAAGTAAAACAGAGCCGCGAGCTGGTACAGAGGCATAACTTAAGTCAATATCTAACAACTTATGGATGTGTTTGATTTATACCTCCCCCCAAGGCCATTGCGACCTGGGAGCTGATTTCTGTATAATTCATAGAGTGTGTGTATGTGTTGTGGGGGTTATCAAACGTTCCATTTGGACTGCTAAGGGGTTACCCATTTCACTGCAGATCGGGTTTGCATGATGATAGATGTCTACTTAGAGAATAACATGCTTTAAATCTCACTAGTGTAATTTAACTGCAAATTATATGTGGGGGGGTGAGTGGGGGAATTTAGGGCTGCTTCTACCCAATGTCTCTGTTCAGGGATTTACCATGTGGCCATGGACGCTTATTCTCAGATTGGCATTAAAAAAATGTCACCCTGAGAAGTGAATTTTATATTCAGTTTTTTCTACTGATAAAAAGCAGCAGCAGCAGCAGATTATTGTGGACATTCAGGCTCTAGTGGTGTGCCCATGTCAGATGCTTTCTCTGTGCTTGGTATCGATGTTTGATGCACACGCCTTAGGTGGGGATTTTGGCCACCAGCACTCATCTCCATCTGTCTGGAGGATATGATGCTTGCTAACATGGTGGGTCGGACGGTACAAAGCAGAAGTTCCAGGAGCTGAAGAGTTTTAATGTGGGCAACCTGCATAACCCCGCTGGTGAAATCTGCTCTGTAGAAAATGTCTCCGTGACGACATGAGTGCCACATGCTTATTTATGCTCTCTCACATCTGCTGAGTCTTCTGCGCAGGACCTAGAAAGCGTCACTGCCTGTGACAGAGCACCAGGTGCGAGCTGGAGGCAGCGACACGGGTGATAGCAGGTGTGTGTATGACAGCGAGCAGAAATACTCCCCAAGTCAATGTGTGTTAGCTGCAGATCAGTGCAGTGTGGCTCCTTTTAAACATTAAGCCCTGCTCCTGGGTCAAGAGAAGACCGTGATCAGAAAGGAGAGCTGGTGCTTACAGCTACCACCCAAGGAGATTACATAGTTTACCCTCTACATCTGAGGGAGCAGAGGACAATTCTGTGTTTTGTTTGGCCTTCCACTGCCGGGTTTAATCTTTAAGTCCTCCACAGGCTTGGCCCAGTTATTTCCATAATGGACTTCCTCAGCCATCAGGAAGTACAAGAACAAATGGATATAAACTGGCCATCAGGAAGTTTAGACTTGAAATTAGACGAAGGTTTCTAACCATCCGAGGAGTGAAGTTCTGGAATAGCCTTCCAAGGGGAGCAGTGGAGGCAAAAGACATATCTGGCTTCAAGACTAAGCTTGATAAGTTTATGGAGGGGATGGTATGATGGGATAGCCTAATTTTGGCAATTAATTGATCTTTGACTATTAGTAGTAAATATGCACAATGGCTTGTGATGGGATGTTAGATGGGATGGGATCTGAGTTACTACAGAGAATTCTTTCCTGGGTGTCTGGCTGGTGAGTCTTGCCCACATGCTCAGGGTTTAGCTGATCGCCATATTTGGGGTTGGGAAGGAATTTTCCTCCAGGGCAGATTGGCAGAGGCCCTGGGGATTTTTCACCTTCCTCTGCAGTGTGGGGCACAGGTCACTTGCTGGAGGATTCTCTGCACCTTGAAGTCTTTAAACCACAAGTTGAGGACTTAAATAGCTCAGACATAGGTCAGGGGTTTGTTACAGGAGTGGGTGGGTGAGATTCTGTGGCCTGCGTTATGCAGGAGGTCAGACTAGAAGATCATGATGGTCCCTTCTGACCTTAAAGTCTATGAGTGTCTCACAATGACAGCTGAGACGGATAGGGTGGAACTCTCAGACTCTGCCCTCTGGTGTGGGACCCACAAAGCCAGAAATCTGAACACACTCGAGTCTCGCAACCTTTAGAATGTGACACAAGGCTCAGTTTGCTGCACAAAACCTTCTCAGAATCCCTGCAAAATAGCTTCTAAAAGTTTTCTCCAAATTTGCAGTGTCAGCCTCAGTCCTGACAGCCCCAGGCATTTGAGCATCATTAGCCAGGCTCCAAAACATCACGAGGTTGCCTTAAACACCATGAGATTTAAAAAAAAATATATTTTTTTGCCTAGTGGTTTCTGAACCATTGGGGCCATTCAGGACATGTTTTGAAGTTTTTCTCCACAATCATAAGGACTGAAAAGTTTGTTTTTTGTTAACGAAAGCCAAGATTCATACCTAATCACTTATCTTCAGGAGCTGGGGTTTTAAGAAGAATATCAAATATTGCAAAGCTTGCAGTGAAATCGTGAGAGTTGGCAACACTCTGACCCTAAGACAGTGGCGTGAAATTAAGGAGGGCGTGGAAAGGATGGTCCTTTTGAAGAGCAATGATGCACTGTGTTTGGCACGCAGATACTGCAGCCATTAGCGCATTAGACGTGAGCAGGATAGAAGCTCAGAGGTTAACACATGTGTAACGCGAAGTTACTGCCTACAAGCACTCATGTAGTGGCAATTCCCACGCACGTGACTGAATCAAATAACAAAGTTCATCACCGCAGACAGAAAACAGGTGACCCCAAGGCAAAGGCAGGGCACTTCCTCCCACGCAGTGGAGAACCAGATGAAGGGGCAGAATCACGACTGGTCAAGGGCAGGGCTTCTGATGCCCTTTCACATGGAACAAAAAAAGAAGTTTGTTCATTCTGCAGGGAAGTCCTGATTATGTGTGTGGCATGTATAGCGGAAGGTAAGTGCACAGCAAGACAACTGTTTGCTAGCCAACAACTGGAGATTGCCGCAATCCTGGTCCTATAAAATGTCTCTTAAGATCAGCGGCAGGCACAAGCCAGAACCATGTATGTTTGACCTTAAAGTCAGCAATTGTAGTGGGCTGAGAACTCTCCCCCACAAGAGGAAGTCCTTCTGAAGTCAGCTGTGTGGGGGCATTTAACATAGCAAGTAGGGGGAGAGATTCCTTACTCACTAGTCAGGAGATCAGGAAGTTTATGCTGTAGATTGCATTCTGGTGGGGTGGAGTCCATTCCAGCTAAAGCAGGTATGGAAAGATCAGGACTAGCCTACCTAGAAGATGACTGGGGGATGTCCACAGACAGTCTGTAACCAAAGCAGCAGAACTTGGGTTCTGAAGCAGCCCATCTTTGTTTACTGAAATGGGCTATACAAGCCCCAGCACATACAGATACGTTTGATTTTGTCCTCTTTTGGTGGATGTAAAGGCCCGTACTTTCACATCTGGATGCCCAGAGTAGGCATCTACATCTGCATTTAGGCACCAAAAATCAAAGTGGCCTGATTTTCAGAGGTGCTGAACACCCACAACTCCCACTGAAATCACTAACTTCAGGCACATGAGTGTCAAAAATGTGGTCCAAAGCATACAAGCTTTTCAACACGACTGCCAAGATTAGACAAGCTAAGCAGAGTCAGCCTAGAACAGCACTTGTATGGGAGACCACTGAGGAACACACAGGGTGCTACAGAAAGTGGCACTGGTGGTTCAATAGGTGGCAATTTCTCCCTATGAATCCCTGTTGAAGAAACAAGGACATTGGTAAGGATCAAATTCTGCTTATCTAACTCCCGCATTCCCAGTGGTTTCAAGTGGACACAGTACGCTTCTTGACTTCCTGTCCTCAGCTCTCGTGGTGTTGCTCTGCATAGCTAAACAAGGCTACATTACACTCTGAAGGCAGTTGCATATCAATGATATGATTAGTGAGTGTGCTGTGGAGTAACAAGTGTTAGAGAAATGAAACTGGTATTTTTATATTAGCCAAACCTAGAGCGGTATAATGGAAGCTTTCCTTGATGACAAATGAAGTCACAGTGTTTCAAGCAAGTGCCATTGTCTCTCTCTTGAAGTGTTGAAAGACAGAAGAGTGAATACCAACTCCCTTCTCTAGAGAGACAAGGTGGGTGAGGTAATATCTTTTATCTGAATAAAATATCTTGTATTCTCATTAGGATTTTATTCTCATTCAATAACAATGTCAGAAAGGGATCTGGTTTCATGTTTTTATCTCTGTCCCTGGGACACAGGTTCAAATATGTAAACTATCCATCCTGCAAGCGCGAACTCCTGCAGGTGTGTGGGTTGGCCCAATAAAAGGCATTACCTCACCCACCTTGTCTTTCTAATATCCTGGGACCAACATGGCTACAAAAACACTGCATAAGACTCCTTTCTCTCTCAATCTTCAGCATCAGCAGCACATAGTTCTGACGGTGGCAATTTTTCTCTTTGGGTGAAAATGAGCAATAAAACCAGATTAAGTCCATTTTAAGGAGAATCCCTCACACAGATCGCATAGCAGGAGAAAACACTCCTGGCTGTTTGGGGGTGAATATACAATCTCTGCAGGTATATGATATACTAGGAGGGAACGTCAAGGATAGCGTGATGGATGTTACAGGATTTAGGGAAGCTGCTGTAGCTTCTGAGACGCCAAACAATCTGCTTGAGAATCTCACGCTTTCAATGTGTCTCCTTCTCTTGGACGGGACAATGAATGGGACTATCAGGAATATACCACAAACCTCAAACAGTTAGAAAGGCCAAAGGGCTTGACTATAATCGCTGGCCTTTGGGAAATTTGATTTGTTAGTTGGAACTTCTATACATTAACTAATTCTTCTTATGGCAAGCAAATCTGGAACAGTTCTGTTTGCTAAGCGGCCATGTGTCCTTAACACCTCACTTGGAGTGTGGCCACTGCACTTATGGGGAGAGGCACAGCAGCCATCTCTTTGAGTAAGGGACTGTTGAGAAATGTCCTGAAGAAAGAAGGCAATTAGCAGGCCCTGGAAAAATGGTTTCTTTCCATAAAGTGCCTTTTAAGTATGGCTTTCAAGCCTCTTTAAGGGTTAATGTTTAGCTGTTTACCTAGAGTTGTGGGATGTCAGCTCTTTCTTTTGACTCTTAATGGCTTATAGGTATCAGGAGGTGAAGATTCCTTAAAAGAGATGGTGTCAGGAATGTTTTTTATGCCCACCAGCACCCACACACCTGCAGGAGTTTGTGCTTGCAGGATGGATAGTTTACATACTTGAACGTGTATCCCAGGGACAGAGATATAAACATGAAACCAGATCCCTTTCTGACATTGTTATTGAAGCCTTCTGCAGTACAAAGGGGTTCTTTCTCTCCCCACCCACATTAAATGACCACAAATAACTGTTCAGTTCAAGGCAATTCTTCAAACTACTGCTCTAGGGATCAAGGCTACAGGTTTAGGGCCTGATCCTGCAAGGTGCTGAGCACCCTTATCTCTCACTAACTTCACCTGGACTTGATTTCAATGGGAGAAAGACTCATCTCCTAATAGCTCCTTTGGAAGCAACGGTGACATGCCTGTATTAGGCAGGGAGACAAGGTGGGTGAGGTAATATCTTTTATTGGGCCCGCTTCTGTTGGTGGAAAGGACGAGCTTTCGAGCTTCAGAGGCACCACATTGAAAGGGCAAAAATGTGGTGACTGGGTCAGGTAACAAATTGCCACTATTGTAAACAGACTTCAAAACACAGATCAGCCTACTCACACATCAAAGTTGTTTTGACAGGGGCATGGGAACAAAAATCTGGGCGCTGAATAAACCTGAATATTGCTCACTTGTGACATTCAAGGGATGAGAAATGCCAGTGTGTCTCGTAATTACACTTGGGTGCAAAGAGGCATTTCTAAATCAAACCGTCTTGTTCAACTGCTGCCTCATTTTCAATAAGTTCTGAAGAGCGACTCGTGCTGGGAACAGGAACCTCTGAAGACAGAATTTCCATCTCTTTTTCTGCAACACAGGCACAGCCTGGGCAGAAGGGAGGTATGCTTCCCCCAAGCTGGTCACTGAGATCTTGAGAACAAGGCAGGTCAGCCATTAATCAATTCAACCCCAACTGATGACAATTCAGGTGCCAACCGTGACTCAGATGCCTGTTCACTAGAACCTGGATTCTGACCATCCAACTCATTTTACACAAGTCTCCAAGCTGCCACCAGGAAATATCTTCCATCTGCTATCAGTCTGGGTTAGATTTAAATTGGCAACCTACCATGTACCCCACAAGGGGAGAAGTGGCCGTGACTTCACTAGGGACTTTGCTATTGCTATGGAGTTTACATGGAAGGTGCTCAGAGATGCTACGGAGATGGGCAGCAGTATAAAACGGATAGATGGAGGGATTAGATAGATAGCTAGATACATCTCCGTAGCTATTAAGGCCTCTTCATTTTATAAAGTTTAGTTTCTTTCCATATTGAAGGGGCAATGCATGTTTCTCTCCTGCTGAAGCATGACTCAGAAGGACACTGCACAGATTTATGCTGGAAGCATGGGGCTTCCCACGTTCCTTTAATAGTAACAAGGCTCTAAAGAGATTCCACAGGCTGCCCACAAGAAAAACTCCCAGGAGTCTGCTGTGGAGGCAGATGCTGCTTCTGGGAGATCATTGCCAATAGGTGGCACCTGGAATGTGTGGATGTTGTCCAACTGAGGCGAGGAGGAGGAGTGGGCTGGTGCAGTGAGGCAATCCGACACCTCACCAATGTATTCCCCTCTCTCGCCCCAGCTACGTTCTCAAAAACAGAGTTTCAAACAACGCCAAGGGATTCTGTCAGATAATTGTGATCATCGGTGCCTTGGGCTTTTTATAACTAGAAGGAATGATACAGTGAGGGTAATTAAGCACTGGAACGATTTACTAAGGGCTGTGATGGATTCTCCATCACTGGCAATTTTTAAATCAAGATTGGATGCTCTTCTAAAAGGATATGCTCTAGTTCAAACAGGTATTATTTTGGGGAAGTCCTCGGGGCTGTGTTATACAGGAGGTCAAACTAGATGACCACAGTGGTTCCTTCGCTATGAATACTGTTCTGATGATATGCCATCTCCCTTTACAAACTCTCTGCACACAGCTTCCCCATTAAAATGCAGCCAACTTTGGGGCAGACTGGAGCAGAGGGCAGGCTGGAAGCAGGAAGGAACCAAATAGCTGCAGTCACTTGTCAGCAGCTGCTTAGCTCAGAGTAAAGTAGCAGCTCAGGGCTTCTTCCCCGTCTGCATGAGAGTGGAGTCACTGCTGGAGATGGGGAGAGTTGGGATAGACAGGGCAGTGCCACGTGATAGGAGGGGAGAACGTAGGAGTGGACGCGAGGGTCGGAGCGAGGTGGGAGAGGAACAGTTGCGGGGTATTTGCAACACACAGAACTGACATGGAAAATGTTTTCTGATTCTTATTGCCAACATTTCATTTCATCTTATTTCCTTGGAGAACTAAAAAAAGATCCTTTCAGTTTGAACAATCCTGCTCTCTGCTGGTGCTTTTTACATGCTCCAGTACTCACACAGGCTCTGGGTGTTTCTTAATGCCTTCAGAACGCATGGCACCTCGCTGTACTAATGATCTCCCAGACAGCAGCCTCCGAGAGCATCACAATTAGAGGGAAACGAAAGGGTGTACTCGTTGGAGGAATCTTCTCTACAGGAAGCGAGCGACTGTGATTTTTTTTTTTTTTGCCCTGGTTGTTTTTGCAGCAAAGGGTGTTCTGCAGATGCCAGGTTGTCAAGGTGGGATGGGGGAGTGGAGTGGAGGTGTGAAGGGAAGGCCAAAGGGCAAGGCCAAAGGAAAAACAGCATGTGAAATCTGGCTCCTCAGGAAACGCACGCCAGGCCTGTGAACCCTGCCCTCAGACAGGGGAACAGCTGGTGCAGGTGAAAGGAAACAAGAGATGAGAAAGAGCGAGCAAGTGAGTTGGAGAGAAGAGAGATCGCCTCAACGAGGCAAGTCGTTTTCTCAAATCTCTTCTTGCTTTGTCATCTTATTTGGAAAAGGTTGACGGGAGGGAGAAAGGAAGGGATGGGTGGGAATTGAAACGTCAAAGAAACAAATGGGCAAAAGACCTTCTGCTTTCAATCAAGGCTGATCAAAACCTTTCTGAAAGCAGGCTGTACAGTTCAGACAGAGGGTCTAGTCTGCCGTTTTGAGCTGATACACTTTGCTGCCTCAGGCCAATAGCGGGAACTTTTCTTGTCCAGCAAACTATAGTTTTTAGTGTGCAATCCCCTTTCTGAGTCATATAGTCCAGTATTTCGGCTGTGCCGTGGGACCCTCTCTGAGCCTATTAACCCAAGTAGCCACTCAGTAAAGGACTGAAAATGTGAAAGACGTCAGCATTTAGGACTAGTAGCACTTTGTCAGTCTAGAGCACTCTATAAAGAGCTTCCAGCTGCTCTGGCGAAAAGACAGTTAAGCCTCACAACAGGCCTGGGAGGTAGGTCAGTATTAGTCCCATTTTACAGATGGGGAAACTGAGGTACAGACAACAAAGTGATTTGCTCAGGGTCACACAGAGAATCAGAGCTGGGACTAAAACACTGCTCTCCTGACTCCCAGTCCCATGCTTTAACCAGTAGACCATGCTCCCTCCCTTTGGTTACTGGGGTGGGATCCAGTAGAGCAGATGTATCCTTCCATCTAAATTAAACAATCCCAGATGCCAAAATAAAAGGTAAAGAATGGCCCAATGAGAGAACAAGATCCTCCCAATAGCTCATAAGAACAGCCATACTGGGTCAGACCAAAGGTCCATCTAGCCCAGTATCCTGTCTTCCGACAGTGGCCAATGCCAGGTGCCCCAGAGGGAATGAACAGAACAGGTCATCATCAAGTGATCCAGCCCCTGTCGCCCATTCCCAGCTTCTGGCAAACAGAGGCTAGGGACACCATCCCTGCCCATCCTGGCTAATAGCTAGGGCACGATCCTAACACTGTGCAGAATTAAATGGTTTCTCTGCCGCTATATGACAAATAATAAAGGTTGTTGGTTCAGCCCTCGCACCTGTCAAAAATTACTTCAACTCAAGTGAAGCCCAAGCCAGATAAAACCATAAAGTCATGAGCCTGCTACCAAAAAATGTGAGTTTCACATTTCCCAAGGAGAGCCCTGTGTGTGTTGTCCAATATCCGATCACAGCAGGGTATCTAGATTTCCATTATCCCATCTATTGAAAGGATGAGCAGGTAACCTACACTTCAGTCCTATAAAATCACTCGCAGCCCTTTTTTCTCTGTGTGTGGGTCACTCTGCTATACCCCAAGCAGAGGCTACATCCCACCCTTGCCCTCATTTCCCCCTTCTGATGGGGTACTATACTTCTGTCCTTCACTGGACAGGGACCACTCATTCAAACTCCAGGAGTTAGTCCACCCTACCTACTCCAGACATGAACACCCACCATCCTCCACTAGTCACCCACAGCTGAACCTGATACAGCTCCAAATACCACAGCTTTTATCTCCAGCCCACCACAGATCATAACAGCAGCGGGACCAGCTGAGATACAGGGTCTTATTCAACCCTGGTGGACCACCGCTGAAGTCAAAGGAGTTACATCGGAGGTTAACTGGGTTCACAACTTACAATTTAAACTTGAATCAGCATTAGAAACTAAAGTTACTCTTGTCTATGAGTTATTCTGTTGGTTTGCAATAGTGCTGCCTTGCACTGAGATCCCTTCAGATTCCTAAACTGGGCTAGGTCAGTACATAGAAAGGAGCTCTCCCAGGAACATCTTAAGGCTGCAGGAAGAAGTGCTGGAATTTCTGCAGGTGATTGCTTTTCCCTAGGAGTGGTACTGAACCTATGACCCAGGAGAGCGTTGGCTGCTGGAGTTGTGGATCTGCTGGAGCGTACATCATAGCCTTTCAGCTGGCACATAAAACTAAGCTTCTGACGCTTGTGGACATTCAAGACCTCAGGGCACTTGTCACAAGAAGGGCAGTTTTCAAGGCCAACCTTGACCATAAATGTCAGTTTTGGCCAATGAGCTTTTACGCTGCCTAAAGCCATCAGCATCTAAGGACACCATCCCTCATGCCTGGACTAAAGACAAACCACCATACTTCTCACTTCTTAAACATCTCCCCACCCCCAGCAGCTGGCAAATCCTTTCCCCCACTCCTCTCCAAGTTGGACAAAACTACTGTAGAGAATCCCCTCAAGCAAGGCAGTCCTAGGGGAGAGATGGTTGCTTGGAGAACCCCTGTTGCCTTGCATCTGATTTCACTCCTAAGTATGATAGAAGGATGCTTCTGGAGGGCTATGGCTGTGACCTCCATACAGCTCTTTTTGTCAAGTGCCATTTCATTAAAAAATCAGCCTTTTAACTGTGGACACATTTCAACCTCACCAAATCTGCTAATTATTGACAGTTGGTGAAGAGGAGATTTCACTTGTTCCTCCTGTTAAACTGCATCTAATTAGTAATTACTGGTTCACTGTCATCTTTACTGCAATAATCCCACTGCACATTGGCTCATTAACCTTTTGCTTTTCTAATGCAGCCTGCCAACAAGATGAAGGCTGAAACAGATTGGAAAACAATAGCTCAGTCTTGTATTTTAGATGTTTTTCCTCTTGCCCTGGAGAGCCGAAGGGAAGATTATTTTTAAGAAAAGAATTTCAATTGCAATCAGCCTCATTCTTGGTGATGGTTTGTCCTATATCTAGGCAGCTACTAGAAGTCTTTAAACTGAGCCTGTGATGGGGCCTGGGTCTCTCTGTCACTGACTCCTCTTCCAGATGCTTCAGCCCTTGTAACCAGAGCCCCGTGCACTACATGCTGGACCTGGGTTCGGCAGCAAGATTCCTGGACTCTGCAGGTGCAGCAGACTGGAAATTGTGCAGCAGTTTCTTTTAAATAGAAAATGAAGGGTTTGAGTTAATTAAATATGTACGTGAACAATGAACTCAGTAGGGCAGCCCCTGGCTTCTTTATTGGGATGCTGAATTCAATTGATTTTATGCAATTCCCATTTTCAGTGTTGGACATGTTGCAGATGTTTGTACAGGCAATGCATAATTGCACTGGCGGGACAGTCAGTGAGTATGCTGTAGGTTACAGCAGCTGGGCAGGAGATGCTGCGAGAGGCATGGGAAGCAGTTTGAGATTGTGATCTAAGAATATTAACTGGGTAGTTCTGCTAAAGCGATCTGCAGTGAAATACTTAATGCTGCAATTAGGTTTCAGAGTCAACACCCTCTTGAGATTAATGGGATAATTCCCACCATATTCCCGTAATGTTTTAAACTTGCTGCAGACCCAAGGAGACATCACTGCATTGGTTTACACTTGGTTTCTGTTTTCAGGGTTATCTTCACAACCACAAGGGCTAGAAACAAAAGAAAAGAAAAGAAAAGAAAATTGAGCTTCTGGAGCACAGGTCTGCAGTATGAAGTGAATCAGAGAACACCTGAGGCTCTGCTCTTGACTAGATATGGGTCCAAGACAGTTTTGATGCACTAACTTTCCCAAAGCTTGGTTGATCAACTCAAGGGTTACTATTCTAATGTCTATGTAGACAGTTTTAAGGCCAGATTCTGATTTCACTTACACTGGCTTTAAACTGGTGTAACTCCACTGACTCTGAGGCAGCTACTTCTGACCTACGTTGGTGTAAATGAAAGCAGAATCAAATCTTACGGCTTAAAAAAACCAGCCAAATGGCCTGCTTCGTTAATCTTCAGAATGTGGCACAACTCACCATTTTTCTCAGGCCTATGGGGAGCAAGCAGTTACACAGGATGGGGAAGTAGAGGTTTGTTGATAGTAATTGCTATTAAGGTCTCTGGCTTTTGCATAGGTTGCTGGGGCACCCCTTTAAATCTGTTACAGGGCTTTAACTCTGTGCAATGCTGTTTCTTGTACGTTTTGTAAAGTGCTCAGAGTCAACAATGGGAGCTCAATACAATCAAAATAAATACATTAAACGAACTAGGCTCCCCACTTCGGTCCACTAAACTAAACTGAGAACAAAAAGCCACTGAAGCTCCTAAGCTAAGAGAGAGCTTAATAGTGAATCAGCTGCTAGGCTCATTTAATGACTGACATCAATAGGGTAGTACATGCATAACCAAGTCAAATTTGGCTCATTTACTGTTATTTTAAATGGTCCCTCTTTGGAGCAGAATACCCTGGTTACACTCCTGTTGCCAATCATTTTCTCCATGGACATACACCTCTACCTCGATATAACGCTGTCCTCGGGAGCCAAAAAATCTTACCGTGTTATAGGTGAAACCGCATTATATCGAACTTGCTTTGATCCACCGGAGCGCGCAGCCCCGCCCCCCCGGAGCACTGCTTTACCGCGTTATATCCGAATTCGTGTTCTATCGGGTGGCGTTATATCGAGGTAGCGGTGTAGCTTGTTACAAGCAGACTGCCTCTAATGTCCTATCTATAGCTGCTTTACACCTACTACCTCCACAAACAAAACAANCTTGTTACAAGCGGACTGCCTCTAATGTCCTATCTATAGCTGCTTTACACCTACTACCTCCACAAACAAAACAAATACTTGTAGCACTGGGCACAGAGTTCATATCCAGACACACAGGAAAGTCTGCTAGCATAGCCGGGAGAGGAAGCAGGTCTGGCAGATTTCATGGGCCACTAGTGCACACACATAAGCCAAACACATCACACGCTCAGATCCTGAATTGAGACTCAGGATTGATGGGCTGCGACAGGACCCCTGGCCAAGTCTGTGAAGAACTGGCTCTGAAGAGATTAAGGTTTTAGAGAACTGACCTACTCCATTCACTTCCTAGGTGCTGAATGTCTCCAAAGCTCATCAGCCATTAAACAGATCGGAATCAGATTCTGCAGGACTGGAGATTACACACACCCTTCAGTACATGGAAACACTTTTTAAAAGCCTGGGAGTCTGATATGACTGAATATAAAAATGCTTGATACCTCAAGTTCCCACAGCAAGACCTCAATTCTCTTGAAGCTGAGGGACCAGAGCTGAGAACCCAGTGGATAATGAGCAATACACCACTGGCTGTAATGGCTTCCCTTCACTGACACGATGCGTGGGCAGAGAGCACATCAGTCTGTTTTAGCAGCTAATCAGCTCTGATTCATGTTTACACTGTAGATAACACTTTTTTTGCTTTTAGAAGGTCACTTTCAATTAATCTGTGTACCATTTTAAAAGTCCCCATTGTTTGCAACTGTAATAGTCTTTGATGCAAGACAGACATTAATTTTTCTCTGTAATTTAAACAGAGCTGGGATTGATATGGCCATTAACATCAATATACCCCGTCAGACCAAAATATCAATAATAGCACTTTTCACCCAAAGAGCTCAAAGTGCCTTACAGATGTCCGTAAGCATTGTTAGACTCATTTTTCAGATAGGAAAACTAAGGCATGGACTTTTTTTTTTTTTTTTTTTTTAAGGCCCAAACCTTCACAGAGGGCATATAATTTTGGATGCTTCAACTTTTGGATAACAAACTTTAGATACCTGTGGCTTGATTGGGTGCTCATTGCCTCTGGAAATCAGGCCCTAGGTGCCTTAAGATGGAGACCCAAACAATGAGTCACCCAAAATTAGTGGACATTTTTGAAAATTTAAGCCTTAATGACTATCCCAAGGAATTTAGGCCCAAGTAATTTCAGTGGCAGTTGTGATTGGAACCCAGTTCCGGTTTTACTTGAATGGTTTCCGCTACAAAACAGTTAAGTATGCCATCTTCTTTTGACTGGCATTTTCGTGACCCCGTAAGCAAGAGAACATCAAACTGGCTTTGAAGTGTGGCTTTTGCCCGAAAAGTGATATCTCACACAACCTAACATATTCTTGTTGTTAGGCACCAAAATGTGCACTGTGCTGCACAAGACACAGAACAAAGGCAGTCCCTGCCCTGAAGATACAATCTAGAGATGAAATGGAGAAGGTGGAATACTCTGAGAAGCTGCAAGAACACGTATCTGCTCCTTGTGTGTCTTCCTGTCATAGAGGCTTGCTTTATAGACAAAAACTAATGCTCACTACATGAACACTCCGGAGACAACACAGACATGGGAGGGGGAGCAGGATTGTGTTCTTCCTGATGCACCAGAACAAAAGAGGCAGCTCAGTTCTGACTGCATAATCTTTACTATGGATGCTAATGGAAGAGAATGAACCCAGCTTGACTCTCAGAGCCCAAGGTGAGCTGTCAGGGCCATCAGGTAGAAACACAAACGTCGTTTGACTTGTGAACGGAGCACATTTGACCTAGAATCACTGAAAGAGAATAACTATGGAGGGCCACAATGTCGTCTTTAAAGCGTTACTCTTGACTACAGCTGCTACCCTTTAAGTACAAGCAGAGAGGATTCTTTCCAGGTACATTTTTTTAAATGCCTCATTTAAACGTTTTGTGTCCCCGCTCCTCCCTGCAATTAATATGTGTTAAAACTGATTACTGCACAGCCTAAGAATCCTCAAGACAGAAGTGGGTGAACCAACTAACTCCTATGGGAGAAAAAAAGGATGGGAGGGGAAGGGAGGCCAAACAGGAATGGTGCCGTATGTTGTATTTAAACCGTATATTTCTTGCATGGAACATAGGACTTTCTACTCAGTTCATCACTGGTTAACTTCAGCCTTCACTTAATTTGATCCAAACCTCAGGAATCAAATCCTTTGTAATAAATATAACAAAATCACAACCCCTTTTTTTGACCACCCAGGGCAGGTATTGTTGAATGATCCAATCACCAGCTAAAGGAAAGGAAAACCCACATGATAATAAAAGATGAACATGGCTCTCTGTATGCATCCAGCCATTGTTACTGACAATGTAAGCACTGCCATGTGCTGAGCAAGCTGTGATGTGCACGCCAGAGGCCATATATATAACAAGACCAAGCACATATTTAAGTCAAGGAGACAACAGCTGACTCCCAAAGAACAGGAAGGCCTGGTAGCAATCAAACATTCAACAGAGCAATCCATTGCTGTGATTCACTGTGTTCTCCACATACCAAACCCACACCTGCACACATGCCCTCTCTCTCTAAACTGCCAAGGCAACATGCCCTCTGTCCGCGTAGGCTAGAAACAGCCAACCTTCCCAATGACTCTTCTGGCTGGGGGCTTCTCCAAAAGCTTTAGACTGTGCGAGGTTTTAGATCCTGTTGGCTGCTGTGGTTGTGATCACCTGATAAAATCTCGCCTACCATTAGCTGGGGGAGGCCAACAAGCTGTCACGTTGTGGTGACTTCCATGGAGCTACTGCTCCTCTGCTCTGCGCTGCACAGTGTGATACAGACTAGACGTGCACTGACCTCCGACATCTGTGGAAAGAGACTGATGGCCAAGGGAAGAGCCAGGCCAAAGGCCGCAAGGCACACAAGGCCTTGCACTGGGAGAACCATCCGGGGACGGGATCGCAGGAGAGACGTTCTGTAAAGAGGAACGAGGCTTTGTTAGTTCGACGGACACACCAGGTTACCCCGCGCCATCATCCAAACAAGCTCGGCTGCTCTGTTAGTGCTGCACAAGGAGCGGTGGAGCAGGCTCCCTGTCTGTGACTGACTCCAAATCCCACCTCGAGATCCGACCGTCTCCCTGGCTCAGGACTCCCTGGCAAAACATTCATGAGAAAGGACCAGGTCTCTGGCCCTTACTCATGTTGAGCGGTACCCTGCTCTGGGAGTGGTCCTAATGAGATCAATGGGACCCACTCACAGAGGACAATGCTTCTCCTGGTGAGTACGAGCACCATAATCTGTCCCGAAGTTATGCACACACGAGGGGCCGATCCTGCAGGCCTGAGTAGTTCCATGAAAGTGAACTGGCCGAACTCAGAGGTGATGCGCCTAGGCTGGTGTAGGCTGGACTCCCTGGGTGCAATTGCATGCCGAGCCCCTTGGGGACCCAGCACACAAAGCTGTAGCCCTGTCTGGGCTAGCAGGGGGTTGCTGTGGCCCCATAACTGAGGGAATTTCTGTAAGTTGAGGCAGCCTTGCAACTCATAACCTGGAGCTGCTCAAAATAGCCATAGTGCCATCTGCTACGACCCCAGCCGTACCATGCCCCCCCTGTTCCCAGCCCGGCATGCCCTCCACAGGGGGGTGTTTGCGGCTGCCTTACACAGCGCCTGCACCAGGGAATTCTCCCGTAGCCAGCTAAGGGAAATCAACACAAGGGTGAGTCCCTCCCCCTTACTCCAACTGAGAGCTCCTTGTATGCAATTACCAATGTGTAACTTATGCACACATAGCAGCTGAAAATAATGTGCAGGTTGCAGTTTGGTGGGGCTACTTTGATGTAGACCCTCTTGTTGGTTGCTTTTCTTACTGCTCTGTGCAAGATACACTGACTTAGAGGGCCAAATACAGTAGCTTTTCCTACCCTCGAGCTATTATTGACTATTTGCATCTGAGCACCCTGGGTTAGCTTAGCCTGGGTGGGAGCTGCCCTCCTTGCCAAGCCATAATACCTGAGCTACTGTATCCTCACTGGCACAGTGCTCCCTGGTGTGTGTCACCAGGACTTCTGGGGACGTAACCCATGGCTCTTTGCGCTGCAGTAAGCTGAGCCACTCTAGAATTCTTTCCCTATGAGTTGTGGGAGAACTTGTCAGTCCTTCTGAGCACAAGGGGGGGGATTGTGGGAAGGCACCGGAGGACGATCAGCACTCAAGCCTGCATCCTCACTCCAAAGCGGGTGGGTTACCGGCACGAGTGAAAGCAGAACTCAGGCTCTAACTCTCAGACCCAGCCGGGCCAGCTAGCCTGGGTTTGAAGCACCACCAAACTCAGGCGAGAGGGCTTTGTATGTGGACAGGATGGGGGTTAGGGACAAGACCCGAGTACGAGCCTGAGTGAACTCTGCAGTGAAGACAGACCCGTAGTATAAAGACAGACCCTGCCCCAAAGAGCTTACAATCTTAACTGCAAGACAGACCGAGGGTGGGAGGGGAAATGAAGGCCTGGAGAAGGGAAGGGACTTGCCCCAGGACACCCAGCAGATCAGTAGCTGTGTAGGGAACAGAACCCTGTTCTCCTGAGTGCCTTTCCTACCCTTCATTTAAATCATCACTCAGGGCTTTTCACATTTCTTCTTTCCCTTTGTCTCTCTGATCAGCCTGACTGTGCACAAGACAGCATTGTAAGGTCACAAACGGCAGGAAGCAAAGCAGCTCTCTACATCGAGAGAAGGGGCTCGCCGAGCACCTGAGGCTCTCTCAGTCTCACCAACGGTGGCAGCTGAGAGCTGCATTTTTATTTTTCCTTTGAGTAAAGCTTGGGAATAAAAATAGGGCCAGACCCTCAGCTGGTGTAAATCAACCATAGTTCCTTTCTCCTCCAGAGTCATAACTCCTCACTAATGGTGAGTGGAGGCAACACGGCTCGACATTAAGTGTGCACTCTGCAAGCTGGGCCCGTATTATCCAATATTCATCTGTCCTGTGATCAGTAGCCTGGAAAAGGATTTAAGCGCAATCCTTGTAGCCTATGCTCAGGCAGAATTCCTGCTGAAGGCAACAGGAGTTGTGTTTGCGTAAGAGGTTCAGGATCAGGCCCTTAATTATATTATAACAAAGTTCTAAGATTATTCTACAGGAAAACGAGCCTTCAAGAATTGCCAGCAATGAAAAGTGGATAACTGGTCCCCTCTCTCTGGGAGAGAGGAGATTGCTGGAACTGATGCATTCAACTTGTGCTTAAAATGTCATGATCCATTAGAGCCCTTACTGAGAAACTTGTAGAGACTGGTCTCTTTCTGGCTTCCCTGGAGTACAGTTTAGAACCCAGACATCATTGCTTACACCACCCTGGCACTTTAATTTGGAAGCTGCCCCCTTTTTAATTACTGCCCTGTTGGGGTCCTTATAATCACCCAAGTCAAAACTAAACCAATTTAAAATGATCACTGGTACAGCTCCCAGGTGTGACTTCCAGGAGTGTTTTAAACTCAGGCCAGTTCAAATTACAATGGCTATAACCTCCTAATTAAGAAGAGTTATGGCTTGATTTAAAGAAAAAAAAAACTAATTAACACATGAAGTGTAATGTCTTAATTGGGACTCGGATTCTAAAATTTGTGAAGTTCAGGATAAATGATTCATAATTAGTGGAGAAGGATCACTTTTCTTCTGCCCTTAGGATCCTTGTCCTCAAATCAGTTTTCAAAATAACATTTAGCTCAATATTGTCTTCTGCATTTTGCAGAGAGGGAATTGGAATGCTGTCTAATATCCCAACAACTGTCTCCCCCCACTAAAATCTACATCTGATTTCAATTGCTAGATGTTCCACAACCTCCTGTTTGCAAA
Source organism: Platysternon megacephalum (assembly GCA_003942145.1). Lineage (NCBI taxonomy): Eukaryota > Metazoa > Chordata > Testudines > Platysternidae > Platysternon > Platysternon megacephalum. The sequence goes on from QXTE01000120.1 coordinate 3,222,874, forward strand.
GCAATCATCTCATACCAGATAAAAGAATGAATTCACTGTTTGTTAAATAGTGAACTAGTTTATTTCCCGCTAAATAAATTGTGAGCCTTGCTCAGCTGTTAGAGTACAGAACTGGAAGTTAAGACTCCTAGGTCCTATTAACAGCTCTGTCACTGAGACTATGGCCTGGTCTACACAGGGTGTGTGTGTGTGTGTGTGTGAGAAATCGACCTAAGATACGCTAAGAATATGAGAACAGCGTAGCTGAAGTCGATGTATCTTAGGTCGACTTACCTCGCGTCCTCACGGCGCAGGGTCGACTGGCGCTGCTCCCCCGTCGACTCTGCTTCCACCTCTCGCCATGGTGGAGTACAGGAGTCGACGGCAGAGCGATCGGGGATCGATTTATCACGTCTACACTAGACGCGATAAATTGATCCCCGATAGATCGATCACTACCCACCGATCCGGCGGTTAGTGTAGACGTACCCTATGTCTACACTTAAAATGATACAGTGGCACTGCTGCACCACATCAGCATAGACGCTACAGCAACAGGAGGGGTTCGCCCGCTACTGTAGTTAATCCACCTCCCCAAGAGGCAGTAGCTAGGGCCAAAGGTGCTGGAACTAGGGGGGTGGAGGGTGTTGCTGCCCCCCCAGGTTTGAAGTAGTAATAACAACCCAAATACGTGGTTTCTGCCTTCAGCACCCCCACTATAAAAGTTGTTCCAGCACCACTAGCTAGATCGACAGGAGAATTCTTCTCTTCACCTAGCACTATCTACACCGGGGGTTGATCGGCCTTTAACTACACCCCGGAGAGACGTACCAAAGCCATTGTAATTTTTCAGTGTAGACCAGCCCTGACATGCTTCGGGCCAGATTGCGATGATCATACTCCCAGGGAACGAACAGTACCTTGCACTATCAGTAGTTCCATTCAAATCAACAAGGCTACTTGTGGAATCTGATATGACTCAGTGCAAGTAGGGATATCCCACTTGAGCCCTCTGTGATTCAAAATATATCAGATCAGCACAAATTTTCCAAAGTGGCCTCTAATTCTGAGTTGCTCCAATTTTTGGGTGCTCAGCTTTGGATGCATTGAGCCCAATCCATTGCTGCCTGCATCTTGCGTTGTCGGCTACACCCGTGGAAAATGAGTGCAAAACACTAGCAAATCAGAACAGTAGGGTTTTATACCCACTTTGCAGTGGGGCAAACAATTCTCAAGGCAATTCTATGGTGAATCAGGCCCAGCAGCGTTCCTAAAGCTGGGCACCCAAACACAAAGTACCTAGAATTAGAAGCCACCTTTGAAAATGTGGGCCTTGCCTCTTCTGTTCCTCTGCCTGCAAAATGATCATATTTACATCCCATTCTTCCCATTTCTGAGGCACACACAGCAGCGCTGCCTGCCTCATGCTCGACTGCGAAGCACAATTAACATTTGCAAATTGATCTTTGGATGAAAGACACTATGTATGTGCAAAGTATTTCTCCTCCTGCCACTGCCACCACTTTTCTCCTTCTGTCTGTCTCTCTCCCTCTCTTTTTAAGCTTTGTCTGTCTACTCCCCCTCAAAATTCCCTGGTGCCTACTTTTTTGGCATCTTGCTGCTGACGCACAGCGGATACAAGCAAGCCAATGACATCATGAGGAGCTTCTGGCTCATTGAGCTCAGGTAGAAATTATTATTCTGAGATAGATGTATTTAAAACAGAAAGACCTTAAAGATCCCATTATATATCTATGTATATCTAATCTATCTATCTATATATGTGTGTGTGTGTGTGTGTGTGTATATATCAACTTATGCAGACAGTACATCTGCTCCACAGACACAGTGTGTTGTAGATCTTGTAAATACACCTTCATTCAACTTTCATCACATTGTTCATTAGTGATTTAAATTTTGCATAATTTGGCAGCTGCCTCTGGTGTTTTTCAGGAGGTACTGTAATTTATTCCATATGGAAGTCACTTGGTGTACTAAAAAGGAGTTATCAGGTTCAGTGAACCAGAGCTGTATTTGCCTAGAAGAAGGTGTTAGATGCTAAACTAAATATGACAGGAGTTAACTGAAATCTCCCGACTGACAGATTCTGTGGGTTTTGTCGTGTTTAATATAAACAGGATCATAGCTAATACGTACATTATGAGAGACTGGAAATTACAATGGGGCAGGAACATTATGCTGATTTCTTGTGGGTCAAAGCCCTGAGTATCCTGAGGCACATCCCAGGCAGGAGGGGGCTACTCAGAGCCCCTTGTTAAAACTGCACCTCCAAAATAAAGGAATGTATGGGGTGATTTTCCTGTCCTTGATGGAACTGTCCCGTATCTGGATCCTGCTAATCCACCCCTGCCACAAGCAATTTATCTCTAGGGATCAGAAAAATCTACCTGATGAACACATTTATTTTGCCAGCTGGATGGCCTCTATTTTTAAAATCAGTTCCCAGGGGAAGCTTCCCCCAGATGCCCTACAAGCCATCCCCACCCCTCCGCTGAGGGTCACCCAAGAGAATGCTGTGCTGTGGTTGCGATAAGGCAGCTGTCAGGAGAGCCAGGGACTCCAGGATTTTCCTTTTAAAAGGAAAAACAGCTTCGACTTATGACATGTGGGAGCCTCAGCATGGCATGGGTGCATGTGGCTGTGATGCTGTCAGCTGAGCCATTTCACTGCACGCCTGGAGACCTATCATGTTAAAATCTGGGCTAGCAGGGAGGTTGAGAGAGAGAAGAAACTCTCATCTTTAGGGCGGTAAAACTTTGACGCTCTCTACGCATTCCCCTTAGCCCCTGCACTCTGCCGACATTACCAGCCTCATCGGACCACTGGCCAGTTCCGCACCCAGTGACCCCGTGCCTTCTTCCATGTGGCCCACTGTGCACGGTGTGACCTCCCGGAGCTTACCCACAGGGCCCCAACCCTGCCTGCATGTAAGTCCCTCTTGAAGACCCACTTCTGCTGGGCAACCTACAGTGAACTGAGCTCTCTTGTACATAAATTGCCTGTTGTTGTTGTTCCCCCTTTCCCTCACCTCTATCTACGTGTCTGACTGTCCTTCAACTGGGAGCTCCTTAGGACAGGGACCAACCTTGCAAAGTGTTTGGAAAGCTCTGGGTACACGCTGGGCACTACCAAAAATAAATTATTGTAAAGGCACTCTGCTGGTGCCTTGCCCAGTCAGTGGCTTGAGATGATTTTAAACTATGCATAAAATGGTGCTCAACTGTTTTTATTGCAGAATTAAGGATATTTTGATTAAAACAATATAACCAGTGTCTTGAACTTTATGCCCTTTGCCTTCTGGACTACAGCAAGGTGACATACCTGGGCATGAAGCCTTCAGCCCTTAGCAAACTCCAACTGGTACAGAACACGGCAGCAGATCTGAGCAACGTGAGCACATCGCACCTGTCCTCCACTCCCTGCACTACCAAACCAAGTTAGGGTGACCAGATGAGGGGAATGAAATATCGGGACACATGGGGGGTGGGGCGGGGTGCTGAGGAAAAAAAAAAAAAAAGCCGAGCGAGTCCGGGCTGAGGCAGAGAAGAAAAAAAAAAAAAAAAAAGCCGAGCAAGTCCCGGCTGAGGCAGAGAAAAAAAAAAAAAAAAAAAAAGNTATCTTCAAAGCACTCAACAGCCTGGGCCGAGGTTACCTAAAGAGCCTGCATCTTCGGGACGGGGACTGTTGTCAATGATCTTTCTCCTCTGGCACAATGGAACTCTCTGAAATAAGGGTAGAGCTTGTCTGTGCAGGAGACAGGTTTCTCAGGGGCCGGTCGGAGACGGCGAAATGAACTCCCTCAGGAACTAAGGACCACCACGAACCTCACCACTTTCCATTTTAAGTGCTAGGAACACGTCTTCGACCTTGTCATCTCTAATATAAACACATAGCAGTGTATGTACGTTTGGGTGTATAACGTACGTACATGTGGGTGTATAAACCCTCCAAAAGAAAACACTCCACTGCACACACACTGTGAAGAGGATGAGAGAACAAAAAATGTGACAGATGTGCAGTCACATTGCTTAATGCTCTACTGAAAGGCGCTAAGATACTCCAGCAATGAGTGTGGTATAAGGACCTATATAGAATAGAATAGCTAGAATCCTCCCCATGAACAAATTGAACCAGCAGCCCTACTTATCCACTCTATAGTATAAAGATTTCCAGCCAAGGGTCTCTAGTACAAGTCTGTTTGCCAAAAGGTTCTGCCACCTTCTTTGGCTCTGGTTATGAGACACCCTTTTCATTTAACTTGAAAAACAAATTAATTGATTCCCAGTTCTCCTCTCCAACATAGCACACAAACCCCAAGACACTGGGGTCACAGGTTAAGGGAGAGGGAGGGAGAAATTGTTGTGTGAGTCCCTGTTAAAATCTTAGTATCAGAGGGGTAGCCGTGTTAGTCTGTATCCACAAAAACAAGGAGGAATCCGGTGGCACCTTAAAGACTAACAGATTTATTTGGGCATAAGCTTTCGTGGGTAAAAAACCTCACCTCTTCAGATGTTTTTTACCCACGAAAGCTTATGTTCAAATAAATCTGTTAGTCTTCAAGGTGCCACCGGACTCCTCGTTGTTCCTGTTAAAATCTTGACACCACCTCTCCACTCTACAAATGCTGCTGAAAGGTGTAACTGCGCTCCTGGGATTGGACAGAAAATAATTCTGCTGACTAGAACAGAATTAACAAAGTGACGGCAGCTTCCCCACTTCCCAGATGTTTTCAAGGGAATTTTGGGCTGGTGACAGATGCGCTGGAGACTGGAGTTCACTTGGTATCTACAGAATGGGCACAGCACGGGCAGCTGAAATGCCATCCAGCTAACATGCCTTCACATGTTCCTCAAGGAGGGAGCTCAGTCTCCAACCCCATGTCCATTTCTCTGAGACTGCCCACCAGGGGACCCGGGGTATCAGCTGTGGGGGGGTGTTTTGCAATGGGCAAACTTGTCTTGTAGGGAAAGGACGGGGACTGCTCTAATAGAATTTCATAGGACAACACACAGGGTGTGAGGAGACTGTTTTCACCTTTGTATCATCAGATTCACTGCTGAAAACTGCAGTGTGCTATTATAAACATACCCCCGCTGCAGCTTCATGCTCCCTGGCCTTCCACCACAATTGCTGCTTGTGCCCCTCCAGACCACTCAGAATGAAGCAGCCAAGCTAGCTCAGTGGTTTGAGCATGGCCTGTTAAACCCAGGGTTGTAAATTCAATCCTTGAGGAGGCCACTTAGGGATATGGGGCAAAAATCTGTTGGATGATTTAATTGGGGATTGGCCCTGCTTTAAGCAGGGAGTTGGACTAGATGATCTCCTGAGATCCCTTCCAACCCGGATATTTTATGAATTAAGCTCATCCTCCTCTCTTCTCTTCAAATCCCTCCTCTTGCCTCATCCCACCTTCTGCATCAAGTTCCAGCTTCTCAGCCTTGACTTTTAGGCCTTGCACAGCTCCGAGACTCCCTCCTGCCTACATCTCTGTTCTCACTTCACAGCCCTTGCTCTCTCTGCTCTGCCAACATGTCCTCCTTCCCCTCTGCCTCGCTGCTCTCCTCTCATCTTTGTGCCTTCTTCCACACTGGCCCCTGCACCTGAAACCCATTCTCAGTTCTATCCACTGAAGTGATCACCAATGAAATGGTTAATGTTGACACTGGTGGGCCACCATGGGCTGTAGAAGCTGACCCAGTGGTTGGATCAACAGAGGGCAAGAGAGTTCACCCCTCTAGGCTACTGTTTCAGGCTCTCCACATACTCAAGAAAACACAGCATTGTGTACGCTCAGTTTGGGTTTGGAAAGGTTGTGTTTTTTTTGGCAACTGCGAGGGCTAGAAACGATTTTTTTTAAAATGAAAGCTGAAATTCTTCACAATCCAAATGTCATATGGGCCACATAAATACATCCAGCAGGCTGGGTCTGGCACCTGGGCTGTATGTCTGACATACCTGATTTAGGGTGTAAGCTTTCTGGAGTAGAGGCACTGGGCCAAAAACTCTACTGGTGTAAACTGGAGCCGTTCCATGGACTCCACTGAAGATGTGCCAATTTACACTCAGCAGAGTATTTGATCCCATGTCTTTATAAGCTCTATGCACACTGGTCATGCCATATAAAAATTAAAATAACAACATAGCTTATTTTCTCATGGACAGGAGTTTGGATACAACTGAAATTCCAAGTGGATACCTATGTATGTCCCCAAATATTTAATTTTAGGGCTGTCAAGCGATTAAAAAAATTAATTGCAGGATTAATCTCACTGTTAAACAATAATAGAATACCATTTATTTAAATATTTTTGGATGTTTTCTACATTTTCAAATATATTGATTTCAATTACAACACAGAATGCAAAATGTACAGTGCTCACTTTATATTTATTTTTGATTACAAGTATCTGCACTGTAAAAACACAAAAGAAACAGTATTTTTCAGTTCACCTAATACAAGTACTGTAGTGCAATCTCTTTATCATGAAAGTTGAACTCACAAATGTAGAATGATGTACAAAAATAACTGCATTCAAAAATAAAACAATGTAAAGTTTTAGAGCCTGCAAGTCCACTCAGTCCTACTTCTTGTTCAGCCAATCGCTCAGACAAACAAGTTTGTTTACATTTGCAGGAGACAATGCTGCCCGCTTCTTGTTTACAATGTCACCTGAAAGTGAGAACAGGCATTCTCATGGCACTGTTGTAGCCATCGTCGCAAGATATTTCTGTGCCAGATATGCTAAAGATTCATATGTCCCTTCATGCTTTAACCACCATTCCAGGGGACATGCGTCCATGCTGATGATGGGTTTTGCTCAATAACAATCCAAAGCAGTGTGGAACGACACATGTTCATTTTCATTATCTGAGTCAGATGCCACCAGCAGAAAGTTGATTTTCTTTTTTGGTGGTTTGGGTTCTGCAGTTTCCGCATCGGAGTGTTGCTCTTTTAATACTTCTGAAAGCATGCTCCACACCCCGTCCCTCTCAGATTTTGGACGGCACTTCAGATTCTTAAACCTTAGGTCAAGTGCTGTACCTATGTTTAGAAATCTCACATTGGTACCTTCTTTGCATTTTGTCAAAACTGCAGTGAAAGTGTTCTTAAAATGAACAAGTGCTGGCTCATCAGCCGAGATTGCTATAACATGAAATATATGGCAGAATGCGGGTAAAACAGAGAAGGGGACATACAATTCTCCCCCAAGGAGTTCAGTCACAAATTTAATTAATGCTTTTTTTTTTTTTAAATGAGTGTCATCAGAATGGAAGCATGTCCTCTGGAATAGTGGCTGAAGCATGAAGGGGCATATGAATGTTTAGCATATCTGGCACATAAATACCTTGCAATGCCAGCTACAAAAGTGCCATGTAAATGCCTGTTCTCACTTTCTGGTGACATTGTAAATAAGAAGAGGGCAGCATTATCTCCTATAAATGCAAAAAAACTTGTTTGTCTTAGTGATTGGCTGAACAAGAAGTAGGACTGAATGGACTTGTAGGTTCTGAAGTTTTACATTGTTTTGTTTTTGAGCAGTTATGTAACAAAAAAAATATCTACATTTGTAAGTTGCACTTTCATGACAAAGAGATTGCACTACAGTACTTGTATGAGGTGAATTGAAAAATACTATTTCTTTTGTTTATCATTTTTACAGTGCAAATATTTGTAATAAAAAATAATATACACTTTGATTTCAATTACAACACAGAATACAATATATATGAAAATGTAGAAAACCATCCAAAATATTTCATAAATTTAAATTGGTTTTCTATTGTTTAACAGTGCCATTAAAACTGTGATTAATCAGGATTAATTTTTAATCACAATTAATTTTCTTGTGTTAATCGCGTGAGTTAACTGCGATTAATCAACAGCCCTATTTAATTTATACCAAACTAACTTTCTAAGAGTACAGCAGCCTCTGATACTCTCACCACTGTAACTGCCTTAGCAGACCTTACCTTGATGGCTGAAAAAAGTCATTGGGACCTGTCCACATTATGGCTTGAATCATGCTAGCGATAACTCTTTTGTGTTTTCCAGCATGGCTACTGCTAAGCTGGTTTCTTTGCCCAGTGGTTTAATAATATATGGAGATATACCTATCTCATAGAGCTGGAAGGGACCCCGAAGGGTCATCAAGTCCAGCCCCCTGCCTTCACTAGCAGGACCAATTTTGCCCCAGATCCCTAAGTGGCCCCCTCAAGGATTGAACTCACAACCCTGGGTTTAGCAGGCCAATGCTCAAACCACTGAGCTATCCCTCCCCCCAGTGTGGCCTGGGGATTTTAAGACTTATGCTAGCCCAAAGAATGGTGTAGGCTAGCCCCATTAGGTAACACACAGAACCACTTCCGAAGATGAGGCCCAGTCCTGTTCCCAATTAACTCAATGGGAGCGTCCAGCAAGGGCTGTAGTTTATAACCATGTTAGGCCAGCCATGCTAGCCTGCAATTGTGTCTGAGAACGGGGTTATAATCCATAAAATGAATAGGTTCTAATTCTGTTTCTGTGAGAGAAGAAGGAAGCTGGGTGAGGGGAATGGGAGGATGCTGGGAACATGGCTGTGGCAACTGATGCTTAGTTGGAGAATCCTTGCACCGTTTTTTCCTTATCTTTCTATAACCATTGCATAATAGGATACATACAAGTATCTGAATGATGACAACATTGTGAGATACAAGTAGGATAAATTCATTCCTGGTGTAACTCCACTGAAGTCAGAGTTATGCGAGGGGTCCAGTGAGTCTACACCAGAGAAGGCACATGATGAGTTCTTCTACTTTCTTCTGCTTTAAAATTATTTATGTCCCATACTTAGTATTTTCTTACTTTCATGGATGCAGCTAAACCGTATTTATATTTTATTAAGGCTATCTTAACATAGCTATTGTTAATTATACAACTGAAATAAGAATATATCTGTGCAAAATAACTGGCATTATGCTGATCACACAGCGCATGCCATCTCAAAATAAATGTTGATTCTATAGGTTGGATGCTTCCACACCATGTCCAAGCAGCAGGAGATGCATGAGACATGGTGAAAGAATGGAACACCGGGGAGCTGAGCAGTGGGAGGTAACACTGAGTTGCCTGAAGAGCAAAGAACGAAGGCCAGGGAGTTAAAATACGCAGCAGGCAGAGACTAGAGACGCCAAGAGAGCTGAAAAAAATGGCATGAGAGATGAGAGAGGCAGCTGGGGGAGTTAAAACATGCAGATGGAGAGATGCGAGATATGGCTGGGAGAGATGAAAGACCTGGATCCAAGTGGAAAGATGACGACCAGGAACTGGCCACTAAAATAAACTTTTAAAATATTGGGACAAAAAACCCCAACAACACTGTATTAGTCTTGTTTTAAGCTAAAAACCATTGATGGGGACTATGGGCAGATCCTCAGCTGATGGAACACAGTTCCACTTAAGTCAAGGAGATTACACCAATTTACCCCTGGCCCCATACACGAGGAATCAGAGTGGCATTTGTAAGAGTCACTTTTCTCACTAACCACAACCTCAGATTCAAACACAGCAGAACTCTGAGGAAGATCCTTGTAACTCAGGCCTAGGTTTAATTAAAATCACCTTCAGCCTTAAAAATAATAAATCATCATTCTCCTCACCATTTTTAAAGTAATATGAGATTTTTTTAAATAATTAAAGCTATGTGTAATACAGCTCATATGGCGCTTGCTATAACTGCAATAAAACTTTCCCACCGTAACCAGGATATGACAGACAGCTGTCTGTCAGACAGACAGAGCGTGCAGTGTTGTTGTAGCCTTGTTGGTCCCAGGATATTAGAAGATAATGTGGGTGACGTCATATTTTTTATTGGACCAACTTCTGTTGGTGAAAGAGACAAGTTTTCAAGCTTACACACCTTGTCTCTCAGACAGACAGACAGGAAAAAGAGCTGCCTGGCAATTTTCCACTTAAACGATTTTTTTGACAGAAAAGGCAGCTTCTGCAAAATTGAAATTTTTCACTGGAAAATTTTGATTTTGCCAAAAATTTTCAAATTTTCCATCAGGAATACCGAATCAAAATACTTCATTTCAGGTTGGTTACACTCGTATTGAAATATTTCGGTTTGTTGAACTGATCCAAAACATTTTGTTTCAAGCCAATTCAAAATTAAACGGAATCTCTTCATGGTACTGTATTGCCTCATGGGAGTTGTAGTTCAGGAGTCTCATGCCACCATTTTCTCCTATGGGCCAGGTTCCCTGGCTTGACTATGTCTCCCATGATGCAATGCAGCCTCCCCTCTGACCAGGCTGTATGATGCATCGTGGAAGATGTAGTCTGGTCAGGCATCTGAATTACAACTTCTATGAGGCAATGTAGCACCACTGGGAGATGCAGTTTAATGTTGAACTGACTTGAAATAGAAGATCTTAAAAATCACCTAATCGTGATTACAATTTTGGGATTTTCCCCATGTCAATACTAAATGATTTTGGCAGCTGATAACTCACAAATTGCTATAGATAAATAAAGGATAGAGCTTCGCAGCACTTGAAAACTGGTGCCATGCTTTCAGATGGTATGGAACCATTTTTTTAAAGCACTAACAGTTCTCAAGACAGCAGCAGATAAGTTCATGTTGGAACTGAAGAGGGAGGAAAGTAAGGCAGCAATCAGAATAATGTACCATAGCTTTCCAAAACTAGATATTATAACGGGAGAGATCGTCAAAGCCACAAATGGCAGCAAGGTACCTATCTCTCACTGAAAGTCAATGGGAATTGGGTGCCTATATGCTATTTGTGCCTTTGAAAATCTACTGCATTGTCTGTAAATATTATAAGTAAGTAGAGAAATAATATTTCTGCTAGTCCTCATTATATAAGCAGAGTATTGTCAATCCAAAGCATTCAGAAATCAAAAGTCAGAGCCCAAAACCATGAAATTGGCTTAAAAATCATATGATTTTTTAAAAAATAATAAATAATAATGTTGTTGGTTTGGTGATTTCTGAGCCTTTAGGGGGCACTCAGATCACATTTTCAAGCTCTTCTTTGCATCCACGAGGGCTAAAAAAATACTTTTTAAAAAAACGGAAACCTGAGATTCTCGCCTAAGCATTTGACTCCAGGAGCTGGGATTTCAAGAAAAATGACAAATAGACTACTATTGTATGAATATAAAAATGTATAATCCCAGCCAATACCCAATGGAGTCTTTATGGGCCAGATCCTCTCCTGGAGTAAACCTGTGTAGCTTCGCTGGCCAGCTCAAAACCTGGCCTTATAAATCGACTTTCCTTCTTTGCTGACCCAGTCTGTTATGCCTCCACCTTTCTGTACTGACCTGAACTGAAAACTCACTTCTTCCAAAAAGGCCCTTCCTCTTTAGTCTTTTCCTCAGAGAGTTGTCATGAAATTGGACTGAAAATGTTTATTTCACTGACCACTAAAAACAAAAAACCCTGCAAAAAAAAAAAAAAAAGTGGAACTGCACAGGTACATGCCTGTGGAGTTTTCTGGGAGACTCCTGTCTTTGGGCACCCTCTGCTGGCATCCCAAAAGCTGTCGATCTCCTATTTTTAGGGACAGACAGCTCCTTACTGCAAGAAAGGAGCCTCATACTATAATGACTGGCCTGAGAAAAACATTGAGCAAACGTGGATGAACAGAGCAACCACAGCGAGGTCCATGCAGCAGGAAAGAGCCACAGATTTAGAGTAGGGAAAGCAAACACTAGTGGTGGGAGAAGATCACTACATCTCAGGAAATGCAGGCTGGAGAAGGCAGTACTTAGTGCCTGGGGGACTTAATGGGAAAAGGAGATGCTGGAGCAAGGCAAGGCCCAAGAAGGTCATGGGGGGAAAGGGGAGGAAGGTGACTACCACTGGAACGGAGTGAGGTATTTTAAGGTTATGCCAGAATTCCCCAGGCTGGAATTTGGCCTGGACACCTGGGTTCACAGCCTGATCTTTGGGCAAAGGGGATCAAAAGTTCCATAAGAGCTTTAAACCACCTTGCACATGCTACACAACATGCTAGTTTTACATCTCATCAAACTTTTTATTTGGCACGAGCCATGTGGGTCTCAGGAGTCCTGGGTTCAATTCCTAGCTCTGCCACTGACCTCCTGGGTGACACTGGGCAAGTCACTTCTGCTCCCTTTGCCTCAGTTTCCCCATGTGTAAAATAGGGATAATAATACCGAGCTTCTTTGTAAAGCGCTTTGAGCGCTACCGATGAAAAGTAAGTATCATCAGTATTCACAGCATGTCTGTTTGGAAAGTACCAAGCACAGGGTTGGTGCTACAGAAATAATTAATAGCAGAGAGGGAGGATGGTCTTGTTAAAGCTATGGGCTGGGACTCTCTTTGTGATATTGGGCAAGCCATTTAAGGTTTGTTTACACAAGGACATTATTCCACAATAAGGTAGGGTACGATTTTAAAGCATAACAGCTATTCTGGAATAGCTATTCTGGAATAGCTGTGTGGACACTCTTATTCCGGTTTAGCTTAATCCAAATTGGAATTATTCCAGTCAACATCCCCATGCAGACAGGGCCTTAATCTTGCTCTGCCTCATTATCTAATCTGTAAAACGGGGCTAATAATACTGTGATTCCTGACACCCTTTGTCTGTTGTGTCTATTTAAGAGAGTCCAGGGTAGGGACACTGTGTTTGTACAGCACCTAGCACGCTGGGACCCTGGTCTTGGAGAGGGTCTCAAGAGGCGACAGTAATACAAATGAACAAATGCAAGATGCCCAGAAACACATTAGCCATTAACGCTTATAGAAAAAAAGGCTTGATCCCTGTTAACGAGCAGAGAGAATTTCACACAGCCCAATGGCATTTATGGACCAAGGACAAAGCTGTTGCTACCCAAAGCTGAGGTTCAATACCCAGTCGTGCTAATTATTGTTTACTTTGTCAGTGGAGTGTTTTAGAGCTCCCATCATTAACATTTGCTTAAAAAGTGCTTCCAGTTTAGCTTCAAAACAAAGGTAGCTGGCTCTTTAGAGACACTATCCTTCAATGCAGTAATCAGTCTCTGAAGGTTCACAGGTGACACACGCCCCATTGAAGCCCATTGAAACAGAATGAGGTGTACAGATGGGATGATAGTAGATGGCCTCTTCTCTGGCAGAGACATTTTTTTAAAAAAGCCAGGAAAGAGTAAACATCCAGAACAAAAAGAACTCACCGCACTACGTTCTTAGCAGAAAAGAAAAGACAGGCTGGAACACAGGGGAGGGGGGAAATGGATGTAGCAGATATTTTGTTAAAATGCGGTGACACTGATAATTAGACATACTATGATAATACTGCCCCATACCACACACACCCTGAAGTGCTACCAAAAATGTAGCATTTCTCAAAAGTGCAATGAAATACCATGGAGCCATACATCATGAGGGAGCCAATCTTAATCACAGAAAGCCAAGTTTCACAGAGCATGCAACAGACAGCATTTGAGGCTAGTATTCTACCCATGCTTCCATACAATTAGGCCCAGTTTTTCAGAAAGAGGCCAGAGGCCTGCATGAAATGACATGCTTACGGCCTGATCCAAAGTTCACTGAAATTAATGGGAATCTTTCCATTGAATACAGTGGGTTCTCAGGCCCTTAAAGAGCAAAGGTAATCAAGCAACTGCAGCAATTCAGACAGAAGATTTCTTCTTGTTCCTTTTAAAGAGAAGCCATAATACCGATATTAATGCTACAGTATTCTACACCGATGGCCAAAGATGCCGAAATAACAATACAATGTGTAACAATACAATTACTGCTATCTACTGGAGTATACTTTTGTCCTTGGCCAGTTTGACAAGGATATTTCTTCTGAAATCACAGTTAATGTCCACACTGGAGCTTGAAGGTGTAACCTCTGGTTACATACCCGCGTTAGCTCTGATCAAACTAGCCGTCTAAAAACAAAAGAGCAGCCATGGTGGCATGGGTGGGCTAGCTGACCTGAGTACATACTTAGGGTCTTAGATGGGATTGGACTCAGGGTGGCTAGCCCCCTCCTGCTGCTTGCACTGCTGTGGCTACATTGCTATTTTTAGTGCGTTAGCTTGAGCTAGCACAGGTATGTCTCCCCGAGCAGAAAATGACACCTTCCAGCTCCAGTGCAGATGTACCCTAAATTGCACATCTTTACCCATGAGGGCTGTTCCTCACTTTCCCCTGGCTTCCCTTTCCCTGGAAATTCTTCCCTGCCCCACATCACCCAACACTTACTTTTCCAGTATAGACATAATCATTGGAGGTAGAACCAGTATAGGCATTGGCAGGACCACTCTAGTCAGGGCTGTCTCTATCAGTGCCTGAAATAAAATAAAATAAAATAAAATAAAATAAAANTTAAAAAAAAACGGAAACCTGAGATTCTCACCTAAGCGTTTGACTCCAGGAGCTGGGATTTCAAGAAAAATGACAAATAGACTACTATTGTATGAATATAAAAATGTATAATCCCAGCCAATACCCAATGGAGTCTTTATGGGCCAGATCCTCTCCTGGAGTAAACCTGTGTAGCTTCGCTGGCCAGCTCAAAACCTGGCCTTATAAATCGACTTTCCTTCTTTGCTGACCCAGTCTGTTATGCCTCCACCTTTCTGTACTGACCTGAACTGAAAACTCACTTCTTCCAAAAAGGCCCTTCCTCTTTAGTCTTTTCCTCAGAGAGTTGTCATGAAATTGGACTGAAAATGTTTATTTCACTGACCACTAAAAACAAAAAACCCTGCAAAAAAAAAAAAAAAAGTGGAACTGCACAGGTACATGCCTGTGGAGTTTTCTGGGAGACTCCTGTCTTTGGGCACCCTCTGCTGGCATCCCAAAAGCTGTCGATCTCCTATTTTTAGGGACAGACAGCTCCTTACTGCAAGAAAGGAGCCTCATACTATAATGACTGGCCTGAGAAAAACATTGAGCAAACGTGGATGAACAGAGCAACCACAGCGAGGTCCATGCAGCAGGAAAGAGCCACAGATTTAGAGTAGGGAAAGCAAACACTAGTGGTGGGAGAAGATCACTACATCTCAGGAAATGCAGGCTGGAGAAGGCAGTACTTAGTGCCTGGGGGACTTAATGGGAAAAGGAGATGCTGGAGCAAGGCAAGGCCCAAGAAGGTCATGGGGGGAAAGGGGAGGAAGGTGACTACCACTGGAACGGAGTGAGGTATTTTAAGGTTATGCCAGAATTCCCCAGGCTGGAATTTGGCCTGGACACCTGGGTTCACAGCCTGATCTTTGGGCAAAGGGGATCAAAAGTTCCATAAGAGCTTTAAACCACCTTGCACATGCTACACAACATGCTAGTTTTACATCTCATCAAACTTTTTATTTGGCACGAGCCATGTGGGTCTCAGGAGTCCTGGGTTCAATTCCTAGCTCTGCCACTGACCTCCTGGGTGACACTGGGCAAGTCACTTCTGCTCCCTTTGCCTCAGTTTCCCCATGTGTAAAATAGGGATAATAATACCGAGCTTCTTTGTAAAGCGCTTTGAGCGCTACCGATGAAAAGTAAGTATCATCAGTATTCACAGCATGTCTGTTTGGAAAGTACCAAGCACAGGGTTGGTGCTACAGAAATAATTAATAGCAGAGAGGGAGGATGGTCTTGTTAAAGCTATGGGCTGGGACTCTCTTTGTGATATTGGGCAAGCCATTTAAGGTTTGTTTACACAAGGACATTATTCCACAATAAGGTAGGGTACGATTTTAAAGCATAACAGCTATTCTGGAATAGCTATTCTGGAATAGCTGTGTGGACACTCTTATTCCGGTTTAGCTTAATCCAAATTGGAATTATTCCAGTCAACATCCCCATGCAGACAGGGCCTTAATCTTGCTCTGCCTCATTATCTAATCTGTAAAACGGGGCTAATAATACTGTGATTCCTGACACCCTTTGTCTGTTGTGTCTATTTAAGAGAGTCCAGGGTAGGGACACTGTGTTTGTACAGCACCTAGTACGCTGGGACCCTGGTCTTGGAGAGGGTCTCAAGAGGCGACAGTAATACAAATGAACAAATGCAAGATGCCCAGAAACACATTAGCCATTAACGCTTATAGAAAAAAAGGCTTGATCCCTGTTAACGAGCAGAGAGAATTTCACACAGCCCAATGGCATTTATGGACCAAGGACAAAGCTGTTGCTACCCAAAGCTGAGGTTCAATACCCAGTCGTGCTAATTATTGTTTACTTTGTCAGTGGAGTGTTTTAGAGCTCCCATCATTAACATTTGCTTAAAAAGTGCTTCCAGTTTAGCTTCAAAACAAAGGTAGCTGGCTCTTTAGAGACACTATCCTTCAATGCAGTAATCAGTCTCTGAAGGTTCACAGGTGACACACGCCCCATTGAAGCCCATTGAAACAGAATGAGGTGTACAGATGGGATGATAGTAGATGGCCTCTTCTCTGGCAGAGACATTTTTTTTTAAAAGCCAGGAAAGAGTAAACATCCAGAACAAAAAGAACTCACCGCACTACGTTCTTAGCAGAAAAGAAAAGACAGGCTGGAACACAGGGGAGGGGGGAAATGGATGTAGCAGATATTTTGTTAAAATGCGGTGACACTGATAATTAGACATACTATGATAATACTGCCCCATACCACACACACCCTGAAGTGCTACCAAAAATGTAGCATTTCTCAAAAGTGCAATGAAATACCATGGAGCCATACATCATGAGGGAGCCAATCTTAATCACAGAAAGCCAAGTTTCACAGAGCATGCAACAGACAGCATTTGAGGCTAGTATTCTACCCATGCTTCCATACAATTAGGCCCAGTTTTTCAGAAAGAGGCCAGAGGCCTGCATGAAATGACATGCTTACGGCCTGATCCAAAGTTCACTGAAATTAATGGGAATCTTTCCATTGAATACAGTGGGTTCTCAGGCCCCTAAAGAGCAAAGGTAATCAAGCAACTGCAGCAATTCAGACAGAAGATTTCTTCTTGTTCCTTTTAAAGAGAAGCCATAATACCGATATTAATGCTACAGTATTCTACACCGATGGCCAAAGATGCCGAAATAACAATACAATGTGTAACAATACAATTACTGCTATCTACTGGAGTATACTTTTGTCCTTGGCCAGTTTGACAAGGATATTTCTTCTGAAATCACAGTTAATGTCCACACTGGAGCTTGAAGGTGTAACCTCTGGTTACATACCCGCGTTAGCTCTGATCAAACTAGCCGTCTAAAAACAAAAGAGCAGCCATGGTGGCATGGGTGGGCTAGCTGACCTGAGTACATACTTAGGGTCTTAGATGGGATTGGACTCAGGGTGGCTAGCCCCCTCCTGCTGCTTGCACTGCTGTGGCTACATTGCTATTTTTAGTGCGTTAGCTTGAGCTAGCACAGGTATGTCTCCCCGAGCAGAAAATGACACCTTCCAGCTCCAGTGCAGATGTACCCTAAATTGCACATCTTTACCCATGAGGGCTGTTCCTCACTTTCCCCTGGCTTCCCTTTCCCTGGAAATTCTTCCCTGCCCCACATCACCCAACACTTACTTTTCCAGTATAGACATAATCATTGGAGGTAGAACCAGTATAGGCATTGGCAGGACCACTCTAGTCAGGGCTGTCTCTATCAGTGCCTGAAATAAAATAAAATAAAATAAAATAAAATAAAAAAAGAAATAGAAGACAGACACTTAAAACTGCTCCCTGCATATGCCTTTATTGATCAAACAATCCACTGGGACAGAAATCCTTTCCCTAGCATTTTTAATGGTATGTATGTGGTTGGAATGTAACAACAAAGATTGATAACAAGGTTGATATCAGTCACTTGCATATAGATTCATAGATTATTAGGCTGGAAGGTGGCCACTGTGACTGTCTGGTCTGACCTCCTGTATAACCCAGGCCAGAGAACTTCCCTCAATTAATTCCCATTTGAGCTAGAGCAGATCTTTAGAAAAACATCTAATACTGATTTTAAAATGGCCAGTGATGAAGAAACCACCACAACCCTTGGCAAGTTGTTCTAATGGTTAATTACCCTCACTGTTAAAAATTTGCACCTTGTTTCCAGGCTGAATTTGTCTAGTTTCAGCTTCCAGCCATTGGATCTTGTTATACATACCCCTTAGCCTGAAGAGCCCACCAATTTCTCTTCCCCATGCAGGTACGTCTCTACCCCGATAGAACACGAATTCGGATATAACACGAATTCGGATATAACGCGGTAAAGCAGCGCTCCCGGGGGGCGGGGCTGCGCACTCCGGCGGCTCAAAGCAAGTTCGATATAACGCGGTTTTGCCTATAACACGGTAGGATTTTGGGGCTCCCGAGGACAGCGTTATATCGGGGTAGAGGTGTACTTCCAGACTGTGATCAAGTCACCCCTTAACTTTCTCTTTGTTAAGCTAAAACAAAGGGGGAGGGATAGCTCAGTGGTTTGAGCATTGGCCTACTAAACCCAGGGTTGTGAGTTCAATCCTTGAGGGGGGCCACTTAGGGATCTGGGGCAAAAATTGGTCCTGCTAGTGAAGGCAGGGGGCTGGACTCGATGACCCTTCGGGGTCCCTTCCAGCTCTATGAGATAGGTATATCTCCATATATTAAAAAGATGGCGTTCTTTGACTCTATCACTGTAGGGCTCTCTCTACACTAGACAGCTGTACCACTGCAAGGTCTCTCGTGTAGCTGCTCTATGCCAATGGGAGAGAGCTCTCCCGTTGACATCATGAAACCACATCCAACGAGCGGTGGTGGCTATGCTGAAGTTCTCCCGCATAGGCAGAGAGTATAATAGGCTAGGGAAGGCTAAGCCTGCCCTGGCACAGCTGCAGCTGCCGGTTGTGGGGAAGTTTTTGATTATTATTATGTGCCATGCAAGTTCTGGGGCAGCTGAGGAGGCGGTAGGTGCTACTCAGCTTCCTTGGTTCATCAGTAATCTCCCTGGACTCCACGGCACAAGTAATCTCCCTGGACTCCTCAGGGGGGAGGGATAGCTAAGTGGTTTGAGCATTGGCCTGCTAAACCCAGGGTTGTGAGTTCAATCCTTGAGGGGGCCACTTAGGGATCTGGGGCAAAAATTGGTCCTGCTAGTGAGGGCAGGGGGCTGGACTCGATGACCTTTCGAGGTCCCTTCCAGTTCTAGGAGATTGGTATATCTCCTATTATTATTATAAAAAGCTCAGGTTATTTGGAAGAGACGTGAGCTTTTCCCGCGGGGTGGCTTGGGGTCTCAGGAGGGGAGGCGCGGAGCGGCTGGGGGAGCTCCAGCCAGCCCGGGACTCCTCCGGGGGCAGGGGGGCTTAGGGCTCTAGCTGGCCCAGGGGTCCTCCGGCCGTGGGGGGAGAGGGGGCTGAGGGCTCTGGCCGCGGGGGGAGCCTCAGGTGGAAGGGGTGGAGCGAGGGGGGCTAGCCTCCCGGAAGGGGGGCTCCACCCACTGCCCGTGCTCTGTTTTTTTCACCCCGCTGAGTGACATATGTTTTGCCGAAATAAGTGATAGTGTAGACATGGCCTGAGTTATTTTTTTCTGAATTGCTAATCGTTCCCGTGGCTCTTCTCTCAACCCTCGCCAATTTATCAACATAGGGCTGGGCAGTAAGTGGTTCCCCCATCCCAGGAGAGTTTTCTAGATTTTGAAAATTTTTCCCATTCTGAATCAGGAAGGGAAATCAAAACCTGGAAATTTTTCACACATTGACAAATAGAAAAAATAATTCAATTAGGGTAAACTGAAAAGTTTTGTTTCAATGGTGACATTTAAAAAAAAACAACCCAAAAATTAAAAAAACAACTTTTTTTAGATTAAATTTACTAAAACATGTATACAAAAAGTCATTTTGACTCAAACCCCAACTTCCCTTTCAGAAAATGTCAAAAAGCAACATTTTGACAATTTCAAACGTTTTTTTTGCAAAAATGTTTCAATTTGGGAGATTTGGCAAGCAGTTTTGGTTTTGATAAATCAGCATTTTTCATTAAAAAAAAATATTTGCTGAAAAATTCCTGCCTAGCTCTCTTTACCTATATTCTGTTCTTGCTCTGTTGTTGCTGCAAATTATGGGCCAGAATCTGTGCTCAGTTATGCCAGTGTAAACCCACAGGTTTCAGAGTAGCAGCCCTGTTAGTCTCTATCCGCAAAAAGAATAGGAGTACTTGTGGCACCTTAGAGACTAATAAATTTATTGTAGCATAAGCTTTCGTGGGCTACAGCTCACTTTATCGGATGCATGCGAGAGACTGCTGAATTGGAATTAATTTGCAAATTGGACACCATCAAATTAGGTTTGAATAAAGACTGGGGGTGGATGGGCCATTACACAAAGTAAAACTATTTCCCCATGCCTCTCTCCCCCACCCCCCTACAGTTCCTTATATCTCCTTGTCAAGTGCTGGAAATGGGCCATTTTCATTACCACCACAAAGACTTATTTTTCTCTCCTGCTGACAATTGATCACTCTCCTTATAATGTGTATGGTAACACCCATTGTTTCATGTGTATATATATATATCTTCCTTCTGTATTTTCCACTACATGCATCCGATGAAGTGAGCTGTAGCCCACGAAAGCTTATGCTACAATAAATTTGTTAGTCTCTAAGGTGCCACAAGTACTCCTGTTCTTTTTGTAAACCCACAGTAACTCTGATATAAATGAGAGCGGGGCATGGCCCTATGCATGTCATAAATAATGTAACATTCTATCTATGAATATGTGTCAGCAATGTGATGCATTGCAAAAAGGGCTAATATTCTGGGGTGTATTCAGAGGAGTGCCACCGATAAGACATGGGAGGTAACTATCCCGTGCTATTCTAAACTGGGAGGAGTGGTAGATACGCTGGAGGGTAGGGATAGGATACAGAGGGACCTAGACAAATTAGAGGATTGGTCCAAAAGAAACCTGATGAGGTTCAACAAGGACAAGTGCAGAGTCCTGCACTTAGGACGGAAGAATCCCATGCACTGTTACAGACTAGGGACCGAGTGGCTAGGCAGCAGTTCTGCAGAAAAGGACCTAGGGGTTACGGTGGA
>QXTE01000120.1:3244413-3307335 GCA_003942145.1 Platysternon megacephalum
CCCGTCTACACTACCCGCCGAAATCGGCGGGTAGCCATCGAAGTATCGGGGATCGAATTATCGCGTCTTGTCTGGACGCGATAAATCGATCCCCGAACGCGCTACTTCGAACTCCGGTACTCCTGCAGGGCGAGCGGAGTTACCGGAGTCGACGTGGGAGCCGCGAACTTCGATCGCGGCGCCGCGCGGACGCGAGGCAAGCGCGCCAAATTCGAACTAAGATACTTCGACTTCAGCTACGCGAATAGCGTAGCTGAAGTCGAAGTACCTTAGTTCGATCCCGCCCCTAGTGTGGACCAGCCCTTAGATTCAGCACAGATGAGGCCTCAGCTGGAGTACTGTGTCCAGTTCTGGGCACCACACTTTAGGAAAGACATGGATAAACCGGAGAGAGTCCAGAGAAGAGCAACAAAAAATGATAACAGGTTTAGAAAACTTGACCTATGAGGACAGATTAAAAAAACTGGGTATGTTTAGTCTTGAGCAAAGAAGACTGAGGGGGACCTGACAGTTTTCAAATATGTTAAGGGCTCTTATAAAGAGGACGGTGATCAATTGTTCTCCACGCCCACTGAAGGTAGGACAAGAAGTCATGGGCTTCATCTGCAGCAAGGGAAATTTAGGTTAAATATTAAGAAAAACTCTCATACTCTAAGGTAGTTCTGGAACAGGCTTCCAAGGGAGGCTGCGGAATCCCCGTCACTGGAGGTTTTTAAGAGCAATTTGGCCAAACACCTTTCGGGGACGGCCTAGGTTTGCTTCATCCTGCATCGGAGCAGTAGGCTGGCCTAGATCACTTCTCAAGGTCTGTTCCAGCCCTACACTCCTATGATTCCTATGATCTATCTCATCATAGAGCATTTGAGCCCCGCACAAACACTGATCATTGTATCCTCACATGAACCCGGGAGGTCAGGAAGTACGATCATCCCCACTTTACAGATGGGGGAACTGAGGCACACAGAGATAACATGATTTGCCCAAAGTCACACAAGGAGCATGCAGCAGAGCCAGGAATTAAACCTAGTTCTCCTGAGTCCTAGTCCAATACCTCAACCACAAGACCGGCCCGCCTCCAATGCAGTGTGCCACTGAATCAGGCTCTAACATTTACTGTATATGATTTTAGCAATAAACTCCTGAGGTCCTAGACTGCTGTTTGGTAGCCAAGGGCTCAGAGCTCAGGATGTGTTCTCCACACCAACCCAGAGAAGCAGAGCTGTTGGTGGGAGAGGGAATGTGGACGCTCCTCTCTCCCCTACTCCGAACTGTCTCTCAAAGGGATGAGGGGAGCAGAGCTGGAGAGGGTGAGGCTGTGTCTGCGTTCACTGGCTGAGGGACAGGGGATGACACAGCTCATGCTGAAAGAAGGGAGGAGGATGAGGTGAATTGATGGGAAGCTTGGGGGGTGAACCGGTGTGAATCTGGAGGTTGGGTGGTGAATCAAGGAGGAGGACACGGGGCTAACGCTGAGTGATGGGGTGCTGTGAGGGGTGCAGTCAGGAGGTGGGGGAGACAATCAGGTGCTGACAGGAACAGACTGGTGGAGAAAGCAAGTTGCGTATGCAGAGCTGCGAGGAGGGTAACTGAGAAATCCAAACCAGTAGTTCTCAAACTTTTGTACTGGTGACCCCTTTCACATAGCAAGCCTCTGAGTGCGACCCCCCCTTATAAATTAAAAACACTTTTTTATATGTTTAAAACACCATTATAAATGCTGGATGCAAAGCGGGGTTTGGAGTGGAGGCTGACAGCTCGTGACCCCCCATGTAATAGCCTCGTGACCCCCTGAGGGGTCCCGACCCCCAGTTTGAGAACCCCTGATCTAAACACTGGAGGTGGGGGAGTGTGGCTAAGCTGCCCAGTAAGAGCAGAGCCCAGTGGCTGCTGCTGACTGGAAGGAGGACAGAGGGACAGTACAGCTATCTGGCAAGATGTGTGAGGTGACACCCATAGCAGTTGAGCAGTGGGAGTGCAGAACCCCGCCCAGAGACACAGAGCAGCAGCAGCACAGGGCAGCAAAGGTACCCCCCCCCCCCCACAAGGTTTTCCACTGATTGTCACCTTCCTGCACAGAGAAAAATGCCACTCACATGTCACTCAAAATGTGCTGCCAGGTAACCATTTAAACCCAGGTTCTTAATGATTTTTACATGCTTCACTCCCATTAAATCAATGGAAGTTAGGAACCTAGCTACCTTTCAGGATCTGGGCCTGAGCCATTTGGCCAGACATTAGGACACGGAGAGGTCTTGGGCTAGGGATGGGGTGAGGGCGGGTCAGGAAATCTGGTTCAGCTCTGATACCAACTGCCTCTGAGCCCTTCGGCAAACTGCTTAACAGCTCCATGCCTCAGTTTCCCCTTCAGTAACACGGCGATATTAACAATGACTCACGATTCCTTGCAGGCGGCTGAGAGGCTAAATTAGTTACTCTCTGTAACTATTTTAAGAGCCTTGGACAGAAGGAGCAATAGAAGTGCCAAGGATTGTGTTATGAGCTCCACTGCCTGGATTTGTGCCTCTGCACACTTTACTTTTCAGATTAAAACCCACTAGAAAACAACCCGGTTCAATTAGACAATCAGACAAAGCTCTGGAGACAAAGCTACTCAAGAACAGAAAAAACAGGAAAGTCATAATGTAGTCATGAGCATATGGCAGAATTCAGAAGGTTGGGGGGCGGGAGCAGGAACAAACCAGGTGTTAGCAAGAGAATAAAAACAGCTGGGATCTCCTTATAAAGGTTTGGTTGATGGTTGTTAATGTCATTTGGCACAGGGCGGGTTAAAGAGCTATTCAGCTGGCAAACTAAAAAGTTTTTCTCATTTGTAAAAAGGTGTATGTTATCTCTGCCTCATACTCAATGTCAACTGCTTACAGCTTCCACAGTGAAATCCTCAGGCTGACAGTGGAGGGGCGGGGGACGGGGGAAGAACAATAGGCTCTCATTTAAAAGAATTCATAGATTTTTGAGGCCAGGAGGGACCATTATGATCATCAGATCTAACCTTCTGCATAACATACCCATTCCTTTATCAAGCCCATAACTTCTGGTGGAGCGATATCATATCTTTTAGAAAAACGACCAGTCTTGATTTAAGACTTCAAGTGCTGGAGAATCAACCACAGACCTAGTGAAGTTGATCCAGTGACCACTGTTAAAAATCTGCTCCATACATTCTTATCTGAATTTGTCTAGCTTCACCCACTGGATCTCATTCTGTCTTTTGCTGCTAGACTGGCCACACAGTAACCAGAATCGTAGCTAACCTTTTAAATGAGAGTTTCTACCACTCTTACTCCACGATTAATCTTGATTGACTAAACCAGGCATTCTGGGCCAAATACTCAAAAGTACCCCGGATCTGTCACCTGTACATTTTTGTGCACACCAAAGCCCCCAGATTTCTGAGTGCTCACTGAGCAAAGCAGGTAATTAACCACCATAGCTTGATTTATCTTGGATGATCAATAAGGACTAGACTGTCCCAGTTTTCTAAATGACCGCTGAGATTCTCCTTTGTTTCTAGCTCACCCAAACCAGGGGTTCCCACGGCCATGGGCTTCCTGGGGCCTAAAGGCCAGCTGTGTATGTGTGTGCTCCAGGGAACCCCGAAGGTACATACATGTTTGGCAGCAATTCTGGAAGATCCGACAATGTTTCCGTTACTGTCCAGGACGTCAATCCCTTCTTCCAGCTCTGTGTGCCTCATCAGGACAACATTGCAGATATTGGCACTAGCTGAGGGTGAGAAAAGCACAGTGGTCAGTAATCCCTCCATCAGGTTTCACAGGAAACTGGGGCAGGCTGCAGTCCCCATTTAAAAATCAAACAGCCACCTTCTGCTCTCAGTAACCTCCATTCCACTCTGCTTTTGCTCCGCTGTAACGGAGAGTAGAATTGGACCCCAAAGGGATTTTGGAGGGTGGAGGGCTGAGACTTGTAATGAGAGTTATACATGATTATGTAGAGGAGGAGAATACGTCGATATCATGTGCTTTGACTGCCCAGGCAATTTGTGGTCACAGTCAGAGGTGGATTGAGGCAAAATGGGGCTTGGAAACTCCAACATTTTCAGCCTCCCCAAAACTCTTTCGTATGATGACTGTCCCTCTTCTATTGAAATCCCTCTTCTTATCCTACCTCCTACACCCTGACCAACCTCCCAGAGCAGCTCACCCCAGGACGGCATTAAGCAGCTATGTGCTACACCACTGCCTGCTACTCTATGGGTGAGTCAGTGCTCCATGATGGGTCCTTTTGACCGCAGACCCAAGATCCCAAGGAGTCTACCTTAATCTACCCCAAGGACAGCTTGACAGACACAAATTCTTCTGGCACCAATAAATGTTTGCAGGCATGACAGAAACCTGTTGAAAATGATTTCATTGAGCCGTGGGAACAAAATCCAGATGTTTTAGATCAGCGCTGCATTCAGCTCTTAACAGTGCATACAAAGTTTTGTAGAATCTAATTAGAAGCAGCTTCATTAACACATGCTGTTGTAAACCCTGTTCCTGTTGAACTCCCATCATGGGGTGGCAACATTAAGGGGAAAATAGCTGCTTAGATTTGGCTTTCTTTCTTTCTTTCTTTCTTTCTTTCTTTCTTTCTTCAAGAGAGCTACTTCCTTGACACTTTCATTAGGTATCTTTCCAAACTAGACTATGAACCGCCAGTGCCTTAGCGGGTTCCCTCGATTTTCAAGCAACATTTAGCCTCCACATCCAAGTCCACTCCAGTTGTGCGGCTCACACCTGGCCTCAGAGAGCTGCCCTCTGCTGAGATTCATGGCTGATTAGGTCTCCGCACTGGAATTCTTTTGAAATAACCTCCTCCTTCATTAGCCTTGACTATTGTAACCTTGCCCTGTTCTCAGTTCCACTCCAAATGCTGCTGCTAGCCTCAGCCGACTGGCTTGTGGCTCTGGCCATATCACCCCTTTGTGGAGTCCCTTTTCCAATGCGTCAAACACAAACTTCACATTTTTACCAATAAGGCCCTTCACTATACAACCCTGCTCAATATGCCAGCAACTTTATCTTAGCAAGATGTCAACTTTGCTTTGCAATGCTGGCTTTCCCCATCTGTTAGTCCATTTCTCCCCAAGTACCTTCATGCTATCTCCCACCCCAGGCCTCATGCAGTGGAAAAGTTCCCCATCTTATCCTCTTTCAAACCCCTCCTTCATTCACCTCTGTCAAGATGCCTACAAAACCCGACCTGCAGACAATGACTAGGTAGCAGAGTTTATTACTTATACCAATATGCCTGTTTTACTATTACTTTGTCCTGACTTGTCTGTCTCATTCACCTGTAGAGAGCTCTCTGGGATGGGAACTATGGCCCAGATCTTCAAAGGTATTTAGGCTTCATTGATTTCAAAGAAAGTTAGGAGCCTAAATACCTTTGAGGATCTGGGCCTGTCTTTTTATTACATGGGCCAGATCCTCCGCTGGTGTAAATAAGCAGAACTCCACTGACTTCAAGGGAGCTAAGCTGATTTACACCAGCGGAGGATCTGCCCCCCTCCCAATTTCTGTACAACACACAGCAGTGGGGGGAGGGATAGTTCAGTGTTTTGAGCATTGGCCTGCTAAACCCAGGGCTGTGAGTTCAATCCTTGAGGGGGCCACTTAGGGATCTGGGGCAAAATCAGTACTTGGTCCTGCTAGTGAAGGCAGGGGGCTGGACTCGATGACCTTTTGGGGTCCCTTCCAGTTCTATGAGATAGGTGAGGCCCTGATAGGTACCCCTGGGCTCTACTAACAAATAGGAACAACTAGTCAATCTGATCATAGCTAAGAGAACGGGATCAGGCAAAGGACAGCATAACAGTCTGGTTTTGCAATACTATTCATGTGATGAGCTCCTTCCAAATGCGTGTTTCAGCAGCTCTTGAAGGGTTATAATGTTTACTAACTAAAGTCAATTCATTTAGTATAACCAACTTTTTTTTTTCTTTTTTCGAGTGGCGGGTGGGCATACCCTGGTGCAATGCAGCTCTCTGCAATGAAAGCTGATTTGAGTACTGGTTGGAATTACAGTGCACAGTCACGTGGCAGGAGGCCTGAAAACACTCATGTTGTGTGAGGCAACACAATGAAGGCACCGGGGAATCTCTCACCTTAGGATGGTTACTTATTATGGGGAAGTGGACTGCCAGAGAGAATCAAATCTCTCCTTCCCTCGCCGCCGCGCACACACACGCGCACACACGCACACACACACACTACCTACCTACCTCCAAGCTCTAAGCATTCTGCAACTTCTCAGGTCAGGAGTTCCCCTTCTGCCCTGTGTATGTATGTGTCTCAGGGTTTTCAGGACCATTTGCAATTATGCTATTTAACTTGGTTTTCAGCTTTGAGACTCGTCTAGGAAGGAGGAGGCATGACAGGAGGACTGGGGCCAGGGCCCCATGCTTCCAGGTCAACTGGAAGGAGAGGGGGTGGAAAGCAGTTTCTAGACATAGAGCTTTGCTCATAAATCTTCTCCCTCTTTGTTTCCAGGCAGGGGGAGCCATAATGCCAACTGCCGCTAACCATCCCATGTCATAGTAGGAAAGAAGAGAGACTTAGAATCTAAGTTTTACTTCCTTTCTGCTACTAGGGTGACCAGATAGCAGGTGGGAAAAATCAGGACAAAGGGTTGAGGGTAACAGGCGCCCATATAAGAAAAAACCCTGAATATCGGGACTGTCCCTATAAAATCGGGACATCTGGTCACCCTATCTGCTACATACATTACAAACAAGCCACTGTTATATGCTGGCGAGATTCTAAACATAACCATGCTCAGCCCACCCCTGAAGTCCTCGGTTGGGCAACACTCCCATTAACTTGAATGGAGTTAGCCTGTTCCACTGGGCAGGGCACCAGAATAGATGAAAGGAGCTTTGGGCTCTGTTCCTGGTTCTGCCACTGACTTGCCGTATGACTTTGAGCAAGTGACATCGCTTCTGTATGCCTTAGTTTCCCCCTCCGTGAAACAGAGACGCTGATACTCTCCCGGCTTCGTAAAGTGCTTTAAGATCAGGCTTGACATAGACAGGTGAGGTAGGGTGGCTGTCTGTGTTGTACCGGCTCTGTGGATAAACAGAGGCACAGTCTCCAGGGTGATAAATCGAGCACCCTTCACCAGCACTACATGTATAGGAAAGTATTTTAAAAGTGAAAATCCAACGTTTGTGGATTACCAGGTACACAGTGGAAGAAGCAAAGGTGGGAAACTGTCTGCTCATTCTGTAAAAGCAAACCGAATCTGCCTTATTGCTAAGAGATCGATCTAAGGTACTTCTATGGCCCCTGTAGCATGTGAACCCCTCAATCATCTTTACAGTATTTAGGGAATCTGGACTAGATTCAAACAGAGATTCGGATGTGACAGGATTTTCCCAAATTCTGAACAAGTTCCTATCCGTCAATTACTTTGTTGACAATCTTTCGTAATATTTAGCCCTTTATATGTTCAAAGTACTGGTCAAATATGAAAGATCTAAGATGATCATCCATCAAATGCCTTGTCCCTTGCAATATGTCCTAACTACTTACACTAAACAATCTGTTCCACCTTGAATTTTGCTGTGATACTCGGTGTACCTTTCCCAGACCGGAAAAAGAGTTCTGTGTGGCTTGTCTCTCTCCCCAACAGAAAGTTGGTCCAATAAAAGATATTACTTCACCTACTATGCCTCTCCGATGTTATATGTATTTCACATTTACCTGTGAGTTGGTAGTCTTTATACATGGTGAATATGTCCTTTTGTTCTGCCTAAATGGAGTTGTTTAAAGAGATTAAATAAAAACAGAAAAACACCCTCGGGGAATTCCTATTTGGGTTCATAGAATCATAGAATCATAGAATCATAGAATCTCAGGGTTGGAAGGGACCTCAGGAGGTCATCTAGTCCAACCCCCTGCTCAAAGCAGGACCAAACCCAACTAAATCAGCCCAGCCAGGGCTTTGTCAAGCCTGACCTTAAAAACCTCTAAGGAAGGAGATTCCACTACCTCCCTAGGTAACCCATTCCAGTTCTTCACCACCCTACTAGTGAAAAAGTTTTTCCTAATGTCCAACCTAAACCTCCCCCTCTGCAACTTGAGACCATTACTCCTTGTTCTGTCATCTTCTATCACTGAGAACAGTCTAGATCCATCCTCTTTGGAACCCCCTTTCAGGTAGTTGAAAGCAGCTATCAAATCGCCCCTCATTCTTCTCTTCTGCAGACTAAACAATCCCAGTTCCCTCAGCCTCTCCTCGTAAGTCATGTGCTCCAGCCCCCTAATCATTTTTGTTGCCCTCCGCTGGACTCTCTCCAATTTATCCACATCCTTCTTGTAGTGTGGGGCCCAAAACTGGACACAGTACTCCAAATGAGGCCTCACCAGTGCTGAGTAGAGGGGAATGATCACATCCCTCGATCTGCTGGAAATGCCCCTACTTATACAACCCAAAATGCCATTAGCCTTCTTGGCAACAAGGGCACACTGTTGACTCATATTCAGCTTTTCGTCCACCGTAACCCCTAGGTCCTTTTCNCCCCCCCCCCCCAAACAAAAAAAACCCAACTTGTCCATAAATCTTGAAACTTTAAAGGCTTCTTTTTAGGTGGAAAAAAATCCCGCACTGCATTAGTGCCACTCCAGCGAGCAGAAATAAAATTCCTGAGCTGACTTACAATACACGCCAGCAGCATTAAAGTGCTGTTCTACTCTGAAAGGCGACTGAGTAAACAATGGCATTGTGGGGATCACTGTCTCATAGTAATTTCTCTATCAAATCTCAGAGCTCTGGGTGGGTGCCCGCCGGTATGAAGTTCAGATAAGACCCAGATCTAGATCAAATCAATCAATGGGCTCAATTTACAAATAAAAAGACATTTTTTGCTAACTGCCAGCCCGGCAAACTCACCCTGGGGCCTGGGGGGCTGGCATATGGGAGTCTTTCCATTGACTTTAGTGGGCTTTGGATCAGGCCCTCGGAGGCCAAGCTGGTTTCTATCCTTTTTGCACATCATCCCCAGTAATAATGGTCAAATTCTGCCTCTAGTGACACCTGTGCCACCCCCCAGCTTTACATTATGCCCCCAGCAACAATGAGCAACCTCACTGCCCCTGTATAACCGATTGGCACTTAGGCCTGAACTCAGCTAAACATTTAAACATGTGCTTAATTTGGGGCCTTAGTAGACAATTCTGCCGATGAAGCACAAGAAGGAATAGAATCCCACTCCCTCTCCCTTAGCTGTGCTGACTCCGCAGGCTACACAGGAACAAAAAGTTTTAACCTCTTACATTTGTCGCTGTAGTAACCACGTATGGCTGATCCGTGTAGGTCACAGTTCTCATCTTAACAGATCAAGCTCATCTGTGGAACGGACCCAAATTTTGGGGGAGTTTGAATTCAAATACGAGCTAACCCAGACTCCACGTCTCAGGCCAGTTGCTACTTTCCTTTTCAGACTGCATTTCTTCGCCCACTTAAACACCAAACCCAGATGGATTTTATAGGCAACGTTTCTTTCCACTATGACAATACTTCAGAGAGGGAAACTGAGAGAGCAAAACATGGAAAAGGTTACAAAAGGGCTCAAATTCAGACTTGGTGTAAATGCGAGCAGCTCTGCAGACTATGGCGGAGTTACAGCCACTTACTTCAGAGCTGAATTTGGGTTCTTTTCTCTATTTTTAAATAAATGCCTTATAACCCACACATCCCAAAATTCTACCTCACACATTCACCTGAGGTGAGTCATGCATGTAATATATCGCTAGTTATTTCATTATCATCAAGGTAAAGGGCAGGAAAGCAGAGTTTGTGGCTGGGCTGGTACATTTTCGTGACCATTCTGCAAAGCTGTTTATAACATTATTTTTGTTTCTTTTAATAAAAGGTTCCTGGAGTCTCTGGAACCCAGCTCTCTCTTCCCACATTCCATAGCCCGATGGAGTTACACCTGGGATGAATTTGGACCATTGGGTCGGGTTTCTTTTCAGCACCACTCTATGGGCCAGTGATCTGTTCCAGTTCTCTCTTGAAAATGCTAAATTGGAAACAGTGAGATTCAAGAACTTCCCGTTCAACTTTTGCAAGAGAGAGGAAGAAGACTGGGGCTGTACATGGCTATCGAAAGAACAACCTGATACATGCATTGCAGGGCTGGGGGAGGAAGGGAGAGTGGAAGTTCAAAATTGAGTCTGTGGGGGACACAAGATACACTGTGATATGCACTAGCAGAGATCTCCACAAGGATGATTGGTCTTTTGTAACCTTGGGGGCATGTTTTTCCTGTAATAACAAGTGGATTAAATTTGCAATCAGCAGCTCACATGAGGAGACAAGAGTTATATTTTCCCAGCCTGGGAACTCCCTGAGGGCAACAGATCCCTCCAGGATCAAACAATATGATCCTGCTAGGAATCCAACAGGGCTCCCTGGTTTGTTATTTATTTCACTCATGCCAAGTTTTGTGACAAGCCGATTCCCTAACCAGACCCATCTCTTGGAGACAGTGATTCTATCCATAAATGTAGCATGCAGTCCATCCACCAGCACAGTTCAGTGGAGAGCAGGAGTAAGGAGACTGGGGTTTCCTTCTCAGCTCTAATACAGGTTCTCTGCCTGACCTTGAGCAAGTCACTTAACCTCTCTGTGACTCAGCTTCCCCATTTGTAAAATGAGGATAATGGACTCGATTTCATGTCATGCAGACAATGAAGAGTTCTGGCTGGGGCATGAGCCAATCAATGCACTCCTAGAGTGGAAGTGTACATGGGCAGATGTATTTGTTCATTCTATCCCTATGCATCCAAGGAGTAGAATGTGCAATTCCATTTCCTGTGACATTGCCCTGATTGTCTATATTGTCAGTTGTTTACAGCTCAGTACAGATTTTGCCCTTTTCCTAATGCAGTGGCAGCTGGGGTGCTTGTGTTGTTTTCAAATAAAGCATTTGTTTGCACAATCGAATGGTGTGTTGGGAAACAAAGACACAGAAAATTCAAATCAAAGCTTTTATCAAGTAAGACTGACAAGAGATAAATTGATATGTATAGAACAGGTGAATCACAACTCCACATAAGAGCATTTCCCCCGTCTAGCAAGAATGTGGGCACGCAGGGCATCACTTACTTCCCTCACTTCCCTGGACCCAACCCCTGTGACTCCCTGCTTGACTGTACCGGGTCTGTAAACCAGTATGGTCTTCGACTCACTCCGGGTGAAAGTACTCCCCCTGTCCTCACATCTGCTGTGCAGTGCACTGCACGCCCTGACAACACAAATGGCATTACATGCATTGACATCCAAATGGTTTGTAGGCAGCGCCAACTTGCTTTTAGTCAGTCAAAGTCATATTCCACCACCTTCCTGCAACTGTTCTGTGTGTAATTAAACCTTCTTCTGCCAGATGCTCTCACATCAGGGTACAGCTTCATGAGCCAGGCAGCGGAGGATAACACAGGTCCCCTAAAGTAACAGTGGATAGAGATACCTCGCTGATAACCATGTTGTTGGGAGGGAAGAAAGTCCTTCCTTGTCCAAATTTGAAAACACCCTGGAATTTTTCTCTGGAATACCCTGGTGTCATGCACCCTGCGATACATCCCATGTTGATGTACATGAATCTCCTTCTGTGGTCAACCAAGGTCTGCAAAATGAACAAGTAGTATCCTTTCCAGTTGATGTATTCATGTGAACCTTGTGGGGGGCAGACAATGGACATGGACATGTGTGCCATCCATGGCTCCGGGACAGTCCTGGAGCCCCAT
This sequence comes from Platysternon megacephalum, assembly GCA_003942145.1. NCBI lineage: Eukaryota > Metazoa > Chordata > Testudines > Platysternidae > Platysternon > Platysternon megacephalum. The sequence continues at coordinate 3,256,188 of QXTE01000120.1, forward strand.
TCTCCCACAGCCGATAATTATTTTGGGGACATTAGTAATCCTTACCACTTATGGACAAACCACAACAATAACTGGGTCACAAGTCTCCATCACCACAGCACTGACAGCTGACTTGCCAACACCAAACTGGTTAGCCAGTGATCTGCAGCAGTCTAAGAATAGGCAGCTTCCAGATGGGAATAACAACCTGCTTCTGGAGTGGTACGGACAGCCTCATACGCATGATCTGGGGCTGAAGGGCCAGGGCAAGCTCCTCACACAGCTCCATGAAGGAGGCCTGTCTCTTGCGGAAAATTTAGAGTCACAGCTGATCACCCCAGGTCTGCAGGACAATGTAGTTTCACCGCTTGATATTTGTGGTCCTGTTCCAGAACTGCCAGTCAGCACAGTGAGATTCCACAGCTATTAAAACCTGTCTCAGCTGTTTCCACTGCTCCATCTCTGCATGCCTCCTGCATGATCTCCTTAGCAAGGCCTGCCACTGCCTTCTCAAGGCAACAAGCCACTGCCTAAATGTCCTCCACTGCATCTCATGCCCTGCATTGGGTCCGGTGCCCCAGACACGAGAGCTGCATTAACGTCGACAGCTAGAACAGGTCATTGGCATCCTGGGCTGGATCCATGCTTGCTAACGGTTGGAACGCAGGCTGTGAACAGCAGCATGGAGTGTGCCTATCTGGAAGTGCTTATATTTACTGTGTTACTGAGCTCAGACTTCTGCACAGGGACCCAGGAAAGACAGGTAAGTTCTCCCACAATACGCTGCAAAACGATTCATAGAATGACATAGTTTAGTGGAGTACTAAAACACAGGGGATATCCCCCCAGCAATTCTAGTGCCTAACCTGAGGTACTGCAGAACCAGGGTGGACATGGTTACACAGGTGTGATTTGAGTGTGGCTTATTTTATTTTATTTGGAGATATACCTATCTCCTAGAACTGGAAGGGACCCCGCAAGGTCATCGAGTCCAGCCCCCTGCCTTCACTAGCAGGACCAAGTACTGATTTTTGCCCCAGATCCCTAAGTGGCCCCCTCAAGGATTGAACTCACAACCCTGGGTTTAGCAGGCCAATGCTCAAACCACTGAGCTATCCCTCCCCCTTAACTGCTGGACACTCACACTCTTAGACTGCTATAATTCCCACCTGGCTACCTGGAACCAGGTAAACTGCAGTGAAGACATACCCAGTGACTCTGGCCAAAATCTTAATTCCTCGACCTAGGGTGTGAAGTGTACTATTCTGCACAGGATAGTGGCTGCCTTCCACCCTAGAGGTGGATGCATTTTACTGAAGTTCCATCACTTTGGAAAGAGGCTAAAGGATGGTAGCAAGAGTAATTCATTTATATGACAAGAGAATTTCCACATAAACACCCTGAGAAACACAACATGGTTCAGATGCCTGGCTGGTGTAAATCAGCGCAGCCCCAGTGAAATCAAAGGACCAGATCCCCAGCTGGCAAAAATCAGAGTATTTCCATTGAAGTCAATGGGCCAGACCCCCAGCTGGTGTAAGATGGCGCAGCCCTATTGACATTAGTGGATCTATGCCAATTTACATCAGCTCAGCATCTGGCCCCATGTCTTCACAAGGTTAAATCTAGCTCATTTCTGGAGGCTGGTAGTGAAAGTTAAAACGAAGACAGATCTTTAATTAAACAGTTTACCCAGGTCTCCAAACCAATAACTTCCAGCTCTCAAAACAACCAAACAGCAATTAGTGGGAGGCTTCCTGATGTCCTGGCACACAATTAAGCATGACAGTACATAAATAAAATAAGAACTAGAGAATTAATTAAGGGCTAAACAAATTAATTAGGGTCCCCAATCAATTCTGACGCCAGCTTAACCTCTTTTTCCTAACACCTCTGTGTAAAAATAGAACCACCTGGTGGCAGAGACTTTGTAACATGCAACTCTGATCCAAACCTGGTCTGAGACGTAGCTCTGAAATCTACTCACAATCTTTAATGCCATTTTGAAGCCAAACAAAAAAGGATGGTTAAAATAAAATTTCCCACTAAACACATATCCGAAACAGAAAGAACCGCATGACCATCATGGTAAGGATTTTCATGATAAATCATTATGTAACGCTTCTATAGCATTTTTCGCCCCTAGATCTCAAAGTGCCTTTTAAAAGCAAGGGAGTATCATCACCCCCATTTTGCAGATGGGGAAAACTGAGACCTAAAGCAGTCAAGTGGTCTGCCCAAGATTACACAGGGAGTCAGTGGTAGATAACAGACTTTTTAATAACCGTTTCCCAGTGTTCCCATTAGCATTGTGCTTGTGAATGGAAATTACAATTCACGATGCAATCTCCCAGCATGATGTGGGCTCTGCACGTGGGGGCCAATGCAAGAGGTGAAGGAGATTGTATAGGATCTATTTATGTGCACACTGAATGAAGCAGACCTCTGCAGACCTTGTTTTGTTTAGGGACTGACCCAAAGGCCATTGAAGTTAATGGAAAAGTTCTGGAGCCCAGATCCTCAAAGATATTTCGGTGTCTAACTCCCACTGAAATCAATGGTGGTTAGGCTCACATCCTCAAAGGTATTTCGGTGCCTAACTCCCACTGACTTCAGTGGGAGTTAGGCACCTAAATACCCTTGAAGATCTGGGCCTAACTGAATGGGCTTTGAATGAGGCTCTGAATGAAAAGATTAGAAAGGACACAGCGTTTAACTGCTGTCTACCAAATAATTCCAGGAGATCATATTGCTTCTGTTTTTAATTTTTATATATTTTAAAATAAACCTAGGACACACTACAAATAACGATGTTAAAGCAAATAAAGAACGGAGCACTCAAAGCCAGGAAATGCCAAAGTTGAGATTAGCCATACAAACTGAGCTCTGCCCCTTTGGAGTGTGCTGTACGATACAATCTAATTCCATGGTTACACGCTATTTTTCCTGCAGGACCTCTGCCTCACTCACAGTATAGGCTGGCTGGTGAATCGATTAGGGCTTGGAGCTGAACAGTGTGCAATGGATGAAGAAGGGAGCACACCCTGCACAGTCAGGATAACAACTAACTATTGAACAGCTTCCTCATTCACTGCACACCATCCGACCTGCACACTCAATGAGCACCGAGTGCTTCACTTTCCAACTTTGACATCCTATTCATGTGACCATGTATTTATCTTGCATGGAGACACACACACACGGTTTGGGAGGACGACACTACAGTGCCAGAGGAAAGCAGCATTGTCTGCTGATTAGATTAGAGAACTTTGAGTCAGAAGACCAAGCTTCTGCTCCCAGCTCTGCTGCCACTGACCCACTGTGTGACCTCTCCGTGACTCAGTTTCCCCATCTGTAAAACAAGGATCATGATCCCTTTTGTAAAAAGCTTTGAGATCTTTGGAGAAAGATGATGCATATGTACTAAACATTAATAAGGAGTGTAATATGCGTTAGTCTAACATAACACTTCCCTTTGGGCAGCCCGGTCAAACAAGACATGCTGGCTGATGTCAGAGGAGGCAAGTTAATATGTTCTTTGGATCATAACTAGAGCTGATCAGGAATTTTTAGATGAAACTTTTTTCATTAGAACCCAAACATTTTGTGGAATCATTATCAGTTTTGATGAAAATGTCATTGAGAAAGAGAGAGTCCCCTCCCCAGAAGAGCCAAGGGCCTGATGGTGAAAGCACTCGCCTGGGATGTTCCAACTCATCTCAATATAAGTAAGTAAAAGATCACATACCCTGTGCAGTATTTACCTCCACCCTCATCCTGGTGGACACCACAGCCTGATGAAGCTGCAGCCAGTCCAGGTACAACAGCACTTTCTTCTCTTATCATTTAACGAGAACTAACAGGTAGTGTGATCACAACCTGCACAGAAATCATCTTGCCTACTTCAGCTGTCCTGTACAAGCTTAGAGTTCTACTGGATTCATCACACGTGGATACAATGGACTTGTGCACACCCAGATACCAAAGTGGCAAGAGAGGCCTTCTTTGGCTGGCCAGGAGGCTATGACCTTATCTCTCAGACACAGACATAGCTATTCATGCTTTGTCACATCAGACTAGATTACTGCAACATGTTCTACCCTCAACTGACCAAAGAGGACACCTGAAAATTGCATGTGATCCAACACATAGGCAACTATCTTTTTATGTGGAGGAGACAGACAAGAGTGTATAAGATCGTTGCTTTGTGCTCTGCATTAGCTAACAATCCAATTCCATATCTTGCACATGCAAGTCCTATCGTTTGCACAAAGAAGTGACTGGGCACAAAAGCTGTGTGTGCAAGTAACTTGCACGTACAAAGTTGGTGTACACAAATGGAGCCTGGGCTGGGCTGATTACCCTTTAGAAGTATGGCTTTATGTGTTTCACACTGAGCAACCTAGGCAAAGGCAAAAGTGAAATCTTACCAGTCACTATGGCCCAGATCCTAAAAGATATTTAGGCACTTAACTCACATTGAAATCAATGGGAGTTAGGAACCTAAATACCTTTGAGGATCTGGGCTGCTGTGCTTACTTTGCAGTGGTCTGAAGGAGTGATGAAAAGTCTTTGAATCAGTCAGCAGCAGAATCAAGCTTGGGCAACATTTTTTAAAATGAACTGAGCCCTGAAGAGTTAGCACTTTAATGTTCCACTACAGAAATAGAAAAAGGTTCATTAAATGTGTGGAATCGCTTTAATAATCATTATCCGAGTCAGCAATGGCTTATGACTGGTGATTAGTCCTTTAAAATCCTCAGGCATAATTTTTTACCCAAGCGATCTAGAAAACGTGGCCATGTAAGACTGACTCTGAGGAACGATACCATACATTCAACACTTTTGTCCTATGGTCGGGGGGGTCTCCTCTTAAAGCATAGAATATTTAAATGATCTACTGTACAATGGTTTCAATTTGCACCCCAAAAACTCACAGTTAGGGGTAGAGTTGTAACAATTGTTCACACAGTTCTGGGCTTCTTCAGAAGCAGCTCTTATAAGTCTGCATTTTTGCAGGAAAAATATTTTCATCCATTTTTATTGTAAAAAAATGGTTCTATTGCTGGTTTAAGGACTTGATTCTGTTTCTGATTCAAACCGTGCATCACTAAGTATCTTAAAAATCAAATGCTTTGGGATTCTGAATGTCCATGTTCAATCAATATTTATTATGATTTCAACTGCCTTACAATGGAAACCGCACTTAGATAAATGACTGTCCAGTTTCAATGTAGCTTTTGTAAACAGCTTTGCTATGAATTCCTGTGCTGGAATGCTGCTTTGTCACTTCCTACGGCAATTCTCAGTGATTCATAGAAGACGTCCCTCTGCCTTCTATAGCAATAGTGCACTAGGGGGAACTCTATTCTTCTCATTCGCCCGTGCAGGAGGAGCATTACTGATATGGAAATCTGTGATGCAAGAGAACGATCTGACCCAAGTATTGCTCAGTAAGTAGTGGGTAAGGCTATGTATAGTAATTCAGCCAACTGTATTCATAACCCCGGCGTGTTCACTTTCCACAAACATTCAAGCTTCACTAGCAGGATCACTTGTGGAAGTGAACATTGCGACTGCATGCTCAAACAGCAGCCGGTAGCGCAGTGTGAATTGTATATTTGATTTCAAAATGTGCAATTCCTGACCGATCTGCTGACCAAGAATCATTCACTAAAGAAATCAGTGGGTTTTGAATAATGAATATATGAAATTGTTTTAGTGTTGTACGCAGTATTATTGTAGCCGTGTCGGCCCTAGGATATTAGGGAGACAAGGTGGGAGAGGTCATATATTTTATTGGACCTTCAAACAACCCGCCAACCTCACCAAGCTCATCATCAGAAGCAAGCTCCCCACAGACCAGGACACACCAACTCAAAGCAGCACCAGACCCTGCCAGAACAACAGATGCAAAACCTGCAGCCATATCTCCACTGCTACAATGATCAACCCCCCCCCCCCACCCCACCCCACACACCTTTCAAGATCCATGGCTCCTACACATGCCTATCCCAACATGTGGTGTACCTCATTCAGTGCACTAAAAGCCCCAATTGCAACTACGTGGGTGAAATCAGACAGTCTCAAATGAACTCACACAGGAGAATGATAAAAGGCAAAAACACTGTCACCTGCGGGTGGAAATTTTTCACAAAGCAATCACTCCATATCTGGCCTCTCAGTCCTCAGCCTCAGAAGAAACCTGCACAACACCTTTATAAGATGAGCCTGGGAGCTTAAATTCATAACTTTGTTAGACACTAAAAATCATGACCTGAACAGAGACACTGGATTTATGGCTTATTACAACAACCTGTAACCCACTAACAACCCTTTTTGTCCTATGACTGCAGAGGTGTTGACAGGGCACTTCACCTTGAATGATCCAGAATATGCGCTAACTCCTTATGCTAAACAATCTGTTCCACCTTGCATTTAGCTGTGACACTCGGAGCACCTTTCCCAGACCTGAAGAGCAGCTCTGTGTAGCTCGAAAGCTTCTCTCTTTCAACAACAGAAGTTGGTCCAATAAAAGATATTACCTCACCCACCTTGTCTCTCTAAAATAATTTGAGTAATATACAAAAACCCTCAGATACTTTATAATGAATAATTTGCTCCAGGGTGAAATTTATTCCTATGCAGCGGGTCAGCCCCTAGCCTGTGCACCACTCAGAGGGCCTGACTCTCTGGCAGTATAAAGGAGCCGTAAAGAGGTGTAACTGTAATTAAAGCAGAACTTACACTGGGCCTGATTCTGCAAGGTGCTGAGTGACTTGAACTCCCGTTAACTTCCAACAGAAGATGATGACCCCCAGCACCTCATGGAGGGAGCTCACTGCCTCCCAGGATTGAGTCCTTACATGTGGATGTTTAAAGACTAATATTCATGGTCTTTACTTTCAATGCCTTCCACAGGATTGGTCCAACCCACCCGATGGAGCGTCTTACTCTCCAATATCATGACCTCCTACAACAGCTACGTTCCACTGGAATAATTACACTGTCAGCTTCAGGAGACTTGTCTACAAAAGGGTGTTACGGCTCGTTAGTTGATTCTAAAACACTGACACTAAAACAGTTCACCCAAGAGCAAGACTGGTGAACAGCAGCTTTCTCTTCAGCGGGCCCACAGCTGTGGGACCCGTTTCCAGGAAAGATCACAATGACCACGAATCTCAGAGCCTCCATAACGAACTGCAGAAGCCACTTCTCCAAATAACAAACTTCAATACATCAAAGCCATGAAACTCTCCTTGGAGAGGTCCATAAGAACGGCCGTACCGGGTCAGACCAAAGGTCCATCTAGCCCAGTATCCTGTCTACCGACAGTGGCCAATGCCAGGTGCCCCAGAGGGAGTGAACCTAACAGGCAATGATCAAGTGATCTCTCTCCTGCCATCCATCTTCACCCTCTGACAAATAGAGGCTAGGGACACCATTCCTTACCCATCCTGGCTAATAGCCATTAATGGACTTAACCACCATGAATTTATCCAGTTCTCTTTTAAATGCTGTTATAGTCCTAGCCTTCACAACCTCCTCAGGTAAGGAGTTCCACAAGTTGACTGTGCGCTGCGTGAAGAAGAACTTCCTTTTATTTGTTTTAAACCTGCTGCCTATTAATTTCATTTGGTGACCCCTAGTTCTTGTATTATGGGAATAAGTAAATAACTTTTCCTTATCCACTTTCTCCACATCACTCATGATTTTATATACCTCTATCATGTCCCCCCTTAGTCTTCTCTTTTCCAAGCTGAAGAGTCCTAGCCTCTTTAATCTTTCCTCGTATGGGACCCTCTCTAAACCCCTAATCATTTTAGTTGCCCTTTTCTGAACCTTTTCTAGTGCTAGAATATCTTTTTTGAGGTGAGGAGACCACATCTGTACACAGTATTCGAGATGTGGGCGTACCATGGATTTATATAAGGGCAATAATATATTCTCAGTCTTATTCTCTATCCCCTTTTTAATGATTCCTAACATCCTGTTTGCTTTTTTGACCGCCTCTGCACACTGCGTGGACATCTTTAGAGAACTATCCACGATGACGCCAAGATCTTTTTCCTGACTCGTTGTAGCTAAATTAGCCCCCATCATGTTGTATGTATAGTTGGGGTTATTTTTTCCAATGTGCATTACTTTACATTTATCCACATTAAATTTCATTTGCCATTTTGTTGCCCAATCACTTAGTTTTGTGAGATCTTTTTGAAGTTCTTCACAATCTGCTTTGGTCTTAACTATCTTGAGTAGTTTAGTATCATCTGCAAACTTTGCCACCTCACTGTTTACCCCTTTCTCCAGATCATTTATGAATAAATTGAATAGGATTGGTCCTAGGACTGACCCTTGGGGAACACCACTAGTTACCTCTCTCCATTCTGAGAATTTACCATTAATTCCTACCCTTTGTTCCCTGTCCTTTAACCAGTTCTCAATCCATGAAAGGACCTTCCCTTTTATCCCATGACAGCTTAATTTACGTAGGAGCCTTTGGTGAGGGACCTTGTCAAAGGCTTTCTGGAAATCTAAGTACACTATGTCCACTGGATCCCCCTTGTCCACATGTTTGTTGACCCCTTCAAAGAACTCTAATAGATTAGTAAGACACGATTTCCCTTTACAGAAACCATGTTGACTATTGCTCAACAGTTTATGTTTTTCTATGTGTCTGACAATTTTATTCTTAACTATTGTTTCGACTAATTTGCCCGGTACCGACGTTAGACTTACAGGTCTGTAATTGCCGGGATCACCTCTAGAGCCCTTTTTTAAATATTGGCGTTACATTAGCTAACTTCCAGTCATTGGGTACAGAAGCCGATTTAAAGGACAGGTCACAAACCTTAGTTAATAGTTCCGCAACTTCACATTTGAGTTCTTTCAGAACTCTTGGGTGAATGCCAAAGGTACAAAGAACGTGGCGTACTCCTTTCAGTGTTAGTGAGATGCGCAAACACTAGCTGCAGCACAAATTCCTAGACAGACTAGCTTAGATTAGAGTAGAGCGATGGCAGAGGGGGATACACTGCACATGGCTTTTTGAAGGCTGCTTCAGTAATGATGCATGATGAGGGATTTGATAAACAGTTAAAATGTTTGTGGCAGATACACGCCACCCCCATATGCCTCATTCCTATCACTCAATAAGACAAAGGATCAGCTAAAAATACCCACCAAGACAGACAGCCATAATTGTTTTCGCCTTTTGAGGGTCTGAAATTAGTCACCCTTGCCATGGATGAAAAGGGAAAAATGATAAAGAAAGAAAAGAAAAAAGGAAGCCATACGGCAGGGACGGCCACACCGCAGCTCATGAACCACAAGCGGCTTTTTTACAGTTAAAGTGCAGCTCGCAGAGCCCCTCCTGCCCCTCCCCCCGCCAACCAGACTTGCGGGGGAGCTCGGGGCTTCAGCCCTGCAAGGCGCACCAGGAATGGCGCTTCAGCCCCAAGCCCTGGCAGATGCGCCCCAGGGGGCTGAAGCCCCAAGACCCTCCTCCCCGCAGGGCAGAAACCCCTAGCCCCACCCCCCCGCCGCAGGGCAGAAGCCCCAAACCCCTGAGCTCCTCCATACTGCCTTGACAACATATCAACTGCTTTTCCAAAGACTTACAACCAGGATGGGGACCCACCAGGCCTCCAGCTCTAGCACTAATTAGTCGTGATGCAGTAAGTAGGATGTTAATATTTTAAAAAATGCGTGTGTTAAGGTTGTGCATGTCTGGCGACTCTCGGACTTCTGAAGATTATCGTATGCAGCTCGGAGAGTCAGTAAGTTTGGCTACTCAGTCTATATGGAGAAAACCAAGAACTTGTGTCCTTTGTAACAGTTTACACAGAGCTTTTCAGGTTTAAAGTGCACTATGAACATTAATCTTCAGAATACCCCTGAGAGGGAGGTAAGTATACTTATTATTTTGCAGCAATCAACGTGTGCGAGGCACCTCCCAGACCAAATTGACAGCGTCCCTGCCCTGAAGAGGTTTCTTTCTATATTCCCAATTTACAGACTAGGAAGCTAAGGCCCAGAAAGGTAAAGGACATCATTTCCAAAACTGGCCCTTGATTTTGGCGGCCTGACTTTTTGTGCACCCAGCTTGAGACACCTGGGGCCTGATTTTCAGAAGTACAGATCACTCTCAACTCCAGCTGGAGTCAGGGGGAGCTGCAGACGCTCAGCACCTCTGAAAAGCAGGCCCAAGTGGGGCATGCAAAAAAACAGACATCCAAACGTAGAGGCCACTTGAAAATTAGTATGTAAGTGATTTGCCCAATATCACACAGGGAATCGGTCAGAGCCAGGATTCTAATTTAAGAGTTCCTGGCTCCCAGTCACGCGCATAAACTAGAACATCTCACCACCTTTCCCCTCGCTCCAGAGGTGATGCTGGATTTTAAATCCTATGGCTGGCTGACCTCTCTCTCCAATGTAACCAAACAGAACCACCCCATATCTGTGATATTAGTTGTTCTTCAAATAGTTAAAAAAAAACCCCAACAATTTAACCTTTTATTTATTTAACCCATTGAGTCCCTAAGTGAAGGTGTCTAAGTCCCATTGACTTTCAGGGGAGTTAGGTCCCTAATCGGCTCAGGTGCTTTTGTACATCTTGGTGGCTATCTGCATCTTTAGGTGCTTAAATACGTTTGTAAATCTGGCCATACTCTGACCGTGCAGCCTGGGATTTTGTGCAGCAGTCACTTTTACTGAATTTACGATAACCAGATCGTGCTGCAAACAGACTATATTAGTCCTTGCATGCACACATTTCCCCCCCTCTGCTTTTGGAGTAAATTTTAGTGTTCTCAAAAGCAAGAAGCTGATGGCACTGACAGACAGTGAGCAAACCAGATAACCTCTTCACATAATATTTGTCAGTGCACCTCAGATTTAAACTCCAATGTTCCGGCACTTCTGATTCAGAGCCTCTAGAGGATGAAGACTGGCACATTGTGTAGTGGATATTTTAATGTGATTCTGAAACCACCAGGGAGTAGCTTAAGACCACCAAACTTGTTTCACTTGGGATCTACACCACGTTTGAACCCAGATCTCCAGAAGCAGGTAGCTACTGTGTTAACACCAAGGTCTTACTACCTTCATTCAGACTGAACACTGATGTCTAATGGGAGAGGCCAACAGCTACTCTGTTATATACTGGAATAGGCCGGTCTTAGCCTAGGAGAGTACCGGAGTCACGGCTTTCAATAACTGCACAGCATGCAAATTCCTGCACTCCAGCCATGGTCCTCAAAACTCACTTCCCGTGTGACTACAAATATGCCCATTTCATCCTGCTAATGGTTTATGTTATGTTTAGTCAAGATATTGACTAAAACATTTCAGGATAATAACTTCTTGTGAGGTTTCAGAGTAGCAGTACTCTTGTGAGTACTTCTTGTTAACTTGGATATAACCAAATCAAACACCAGAGCCTAGGAGTTTATTCAGCCCAGGCTATGGTTACTACCCAAGGAATCTAAAGAGTCATCTAAAGAATGAAGATTAGAAGAGTCAGAACTCATTCTGCATTGTCCAGTCCTCTCTCTGACAGTCTGAGTGGCCCACACAGGTTATTCCCACTGAAACAGTGAATTTCAATCCTATATTTTATTTAGAACAACAACATCTCAGCCATGGGTTACATCTTGCAGTGCTGCCAGTTTGGTGTTCAGGCCACAGTATAAATCACAAAGGCAGAAGCTACCCGTATGCTTCAACAGCATTAAATCCATACTTAGGGCTATATCACACACACAGAGCGTATAGAAGTAGATCATGTCTTACCTACAGCAGGGAATGGCACAAACCTCTGGATCAGGAGACGGGTGGCTGGCGTAAACTTGTTTGCTCTCTGAACCAGAACATTAAGGCCCACCTTTAGACAGAGAAATCGAAGAAAGGTAAAAGCATTTAGTTCCAAATAATGGTGCACGTTCTATGCCCTGCAGCGACTAAGGAGTAGAGCGCTTAACTGAGATGAGAGAGGGGGAGACCTTCGCTTCTGAAATCATTCCAAAGCTAAATCCATTCAGGTAACCTTATGTGTAGCCCTTCCATTGCTTCCACGCTCCCCCCATCGGCCCACAATTCCAGCCCTCCACCGCTACCCCCAAAGGAAGGCTGGGATCCATTACAGTGTTACTCTTCTGGGTTGTTTCTTCACCATTGCCTTTAATGGAGATGTCCCTATATTGCATTTTTTATCCAGTTCAATGGTATTTTCCCAGCCAATCTCACCCCTCCAGCAGAGTTTGGATTGGATTATGGTCTAGCCATGTAAAGGGTACTGTAAAACTGTAACGCCAACAGACCCTGGTTGTCGTCAGCTGGGATCAAACCTGGGACTTCTGAAGCTTAATGCATGAGCCTCTCTCTACTGCATGAGCTAAAAGACAATTCTTTTAGCAGACTCATCAATCTCTAGCTGGTCTAGGTGCCACTAGAGGGCGACAGAGCGCCACACCAAGCAGGCACGGGTTCCGTAACGATACTTTTTCACCCATTTCCTCCAGCATTTGAATGAGGCATGGTGCACTGCATTTTTACTACAATCCTAAAGTAGCTGCACATGTGTAACCCAAAGCAACAATGTGGGTCTTTGCCCAGCTGCTAGAGGGCGGACAAAACCCTACAGTCTAACAGTGTGGGTTACAGATTAAGGCTGGTCAAAAATTTTCCATCAAAACTTTTTTCTCCCCGACAGAAAATTGGGTTCTCATCTAAACACAATTTTATTGCAGAAAGCACCTTCTTTCCTCAGAAACTTTCTATTTTTCATCAGAGAGGCCTAAAAGGCCCCAAACCAAAAGTTTTGGCTGTAACCCAAATGTTTTTGACAGTTTCTGACTGAAAGTCTTCACCCGAAAAAGTGCAATGCAAAAAATTTTCAGCCAAAAATGGCTGAAATTTTTTTGGTTTTCAGGGCTTTCAATTTTCTTACCAAATAAATACATACATACATAAAAAAAAAAGATCAAAATTGTCTATGGTGAAAAAAACCCCAACATTTTCTGAGCACGTCAGTTACATATGCACACGCAGTGTCGTTGTCTTTCTTTGGGAAGATGCTGAAAAACACTATTACAGTTTAAACACTGCGTGAGCACAATTAGGATTTTCACACCCTCAGCACCCTTCCAAAGCCAAGCAGGTTTCCATTGGGACACTGAATNACAATAAAAAAAAATCAAAATTGTCTATGGTGAAAAAAACCCCAACATTTTCTGACCACGTCAGTTACATATGCACACGCAGTGTCGTTGTCTTTCTTTGGGAAGATGCTGAAAAACACTATTACAGTTTAAACACTGCGTGAGCACAATTAGGATTTTCACACCCTCAGCACCCTTCCAAAGCCAAGCAGGTTTCCATTGGGACACTGAATGACACTTCTCCTCCTATGGGGTATTTCCCTGCCAAATCGTCCCTTTCTGCTTCCACTCCCCACCCCACCCACACTTTGGCATTAGTGGCGTTCAAAAAGAGTCATACTATATATTTTTTTAAATAATCAGAAAAGTGTTTTTTTCCCCTCCTCTTCTTCATTCTCAAAAATGGCTGAGGGAGGGAGAGCTCAGTGGTTTGAGCATTGGGTTGCTAAACCCAGGGTTGTGAGTTCAGTCCTTGAGAGGGCCATTTAGGGATCTGGGGCAAAAATCTGTCTGGGGATTGGTCTTGCTTTGAGCAGGGGGTTGGACTAGATGACCTCCTGAGGTCCCTTCCAACCCTGATATTCTATGATTAAGCATTTGCTCAAACATTCCAAGGCCTGGAAAATTTAAGCCCAAAAGGTGTAAGCTACTGGAAAAATGGCGGTTTAGAAAGGGAATCATAGAATATCAGGGTTGGAAGGGACCTCAGGAGATCATGTCCAACCCCCTGCTCAAAGCAAGACCTAATCCCCAGACAGATGTTTGCCTCAGATCCCTAAGTGGCCCCCTCAAGGATTGAACTCACAACCCTAGGTTTAGCAGGCCAATGCTCAAACTACTGAGCTCTCGCTTTTCCCCCCGGACAGTCCTAACCACGGTTCCTGGTCCCCCCTATCCCTATAATACAGCTACAGTATTCATACATTTGATTCACTGAATCTGCAGAGATGTCATTTTGTTGCGCTACCGAACTCCTCTGCTTGGAGTTTTGCAGGATTTGAATGCAAAATGCAGGAGCAGCAGCTTTCGAAAAGAGAAAAGGTTGAGCTGAGCCACTGCTGTGAAGTTACTAGTAATAAAAACCATTTTACTTTCAGATTCAATTTGGTGCCACAGATGAACTCACTTTTCCGTCTGTAACACCCACCCTGCTGTGAATATGAAATTAAATGTTGATATAGATTTAAATCCAATCTCCCCAAATTCTCAACGCAAGGTCTAGATTTAAGAAACTAATGAGGGTTTGTTTTTACAGTTTTGAAATTATTTTACCCAATCTGTGAACTCTTTCCCGCAGGTCACAAAGTGGGACCACCTAAATTGGGAAAGGAGAATGCCCTGCAACACACTGGTATTTTTGATCTCAGATCATTGCAAATAAAAGGAGCACCAGCAAAGACTTGTTAATGGGTTTTAATTGCGAGGGGCTGGCCAGAGGTATTATGTCCAGTGGGCCAAATGCATCACTAAGGTAACTCAATGCTAATGGAGTTACTCCAGGGGTGAGTATAGTTAATTATTGTTATTTATTTGTATTACCATCCAAGATCAGGCCCCATTCTGCAAAGGCATTACAAAGAGACAGTCCCTGTACCATAGAGTGTAGTGTTTGCTTAGTAGCTTGAAAATAACATTGCTTTCTCTCTTGGGTCTACATTTGCCTCTGGCAAACTCTATTTTCCCCTCCAATTTTTTTATGGAGGGTCTTTTTCCCACTTCCCTATTGTCAGCATCAACAATGCGGTCAGCTCAGTGCTGAGAGCAGAGTTTGCAGTGCTGTGAGCAGAGCTTGCAGTGCTGCCAGAACTCTGGATTTTACCATGAGTGCCACAACATTTGGTGTTTTTTTAAAGCTCCAGCTCCTGGAGTCAAGGGATTATGTAAGAATCTCAGCTTTCACATAAAAAAAATTCTTACCCTTCTGGTTGCAGAGCAAGGCTTGAAAGCATGACCCTAGTGTAACCTAAAGTCTCAGAAGCCAAAAGACAAATTAAAAAAAAATCTCCCCAAATTATTATTTTTTAAATCTCTCTATTTTTCAGCCAATTGTGGTTTTCCTGAGACCTGACGAATGGTTTTGGGGATTGGCAATGCTGAGTTTGTTCAATAAAAGCCCAATCCTTCTCCCCCTCAAATCCATGGGAAAGCTCACAGTGAGGGCCAGAACTGGGATTTGTGCTCGCTCTGATATCTGTTTCTGAAGTAGTGGAGTAACAATATTAGCGGGTCACCTACCAAGAGGTGTTTTTATTTATTTTTCAGTGGTGGATTTTTACAAAGAAATAGATACTGAGAACTCAGAGAACACTACCGATCAGACCACATCAGCTCTTCCCTTCTAACTCCGAAGGGTTAGGAGGAGACTTACATCGGGGACAGATTACCCAACATCTGCCTGTTGCATGGCTCCTTGCACCTTCCTTTGAAGCATCTGGTGCTAGCCACTGGTGGAGACAAGGAGTCTGGGCTAGATGGACCATGGGTTTGATTCAGTCTGGCAATTCCAATGTTCCAACAATGTAAAGGCTGCATAGGCGCTGACTCCGTGGGTGCTTCAGGTGCTTAGTACCCACTGGCAGAAAGCTCCCCCCTTCCTCCCAGTGCCTCCCGCCCTCCTGCTGATCAGCGCTTCTCCCTCCCTGATCAGTTGTTTCGCGGCATGCAGGAGGCTCTGGGAGGGAGGGGAAGGAGTGGGGATAGGGCACGCTGGGGGGAGGGGGTGGAGCAGGGGTGGGAAGAGGCGGGATGGGGGTGGAGGCTTGGGGGAAGGGATTGGGTGGGGGTGGGGCCTGTGGCAGAGCGTGGGGTTAAGCACCCCCGGGCCTAGAGGAAGCCAGCGCCTATGNTTCAGGTGCTTAGTACCCACTGGCAGAAAGCTCCCCCCTTCCTCCCAGTGCCTCCCGCCCTCCTGCTGATCAGCGCTTCTCCCTCCCTGATCAGTTGTTTCGCGGCATGCAGGAGGCTCTGGGAGGGAGGGGAAGGAGTGGGGATAGGGCACGCTGGGGGGAGGGGGTGGAGCAGGGGTGGGAAGAGGCGGGATGGGGGTGGAGGCTTGGGGGAAGGGATTGGGTGGGGGTGGGGCCTGTGGCAGAGCGTGGGGTTAAGCACCCCCGGGCCTAGAGGAAGCCAGCGCCTATGAAAGGCTGAGCTTAATGCTGGCATTTGAACTATCAACCTGCCAGTGTCCACGGAAGGAGATTCAGACCTACGGAAAGGGAACGAAACGAGGCTCGCCCATCCTTCAGCCTCAAAGTCACCAGCACAAAGCTTCAGAGGGTGAGCATAAAAGGGGCCAACAGAGGGCACAAAACATAGCTAATAAAAAGGGCAGGTCAAGGTAGAAGAAGCAGAACACCTGCTTGAGGTCAGATGCAAAGGAGGAAGGAGATTGGGAAGCAGGCAGAGACGAAGGTGAGGAGAGGGTAGCAGAAGAGAAAAGAGGACAAGAGAGAGAGAAGGAGTGTGGGTTGGAGCAAAGAGGGAAAAGGGAGGAGGAGTTGGGATCAAGGGGGTATGGGATGAGAGGAAGGCAGGAGAAGGGAAACCATGGAACCAGAGCCAGCATTAGAGGAGACTGTGGAAGGAGGGTGAAGGAGAGAGGCTGTTTTGGGGCAGAGGGACAGATGTTTCTATTGAAGAAAATAGCAAGGTCTTGAGCAGAAAAGGAAGAGGTGGGGCAGGGGCACAGGAGGCAAGGTGGGATATGGTGAGAAGGCAGGACAGAAACGCAGGCGCAGGGGAGTCACGCAGGGCACTGAAGGACAAGAATCTTAAACTTCATTTGGTAGGTGACGAAGATCCAGTGGAGGGACTCAAAGAGGGGAGCGACATGGTCCATGCACAACCTGGTCTATGTCCCTATAAGTAAACTAAAGATAAACAGCCATGTGGCACAGAAGGGGAAGAGAGGAGGGGCTTTACTTACGAATGCACATCAACATTAAACACACAGCAATCCATGCAAATGGATATTGCCCTTCACAGAGGCAACGGCATGTCCATGGGCAATGAGATGCAGCAGGCCGTCGAGGAGTGGGGGGGAAAGCTGCTCTGGCAGCGGTGAAAGAGAAGCCACTGCAGCAACAAGAGGAAATGCTGTAGAGAAGAAAGAGGTGCTTGGAGGGAAAAGGCAGCAGGCGGAGATCCTGGAGTTCCCATAAGGTGGTGAGCCTTTGGGTGGCATGGAGGACATTGAGATACCGATCCCCAGTGCCCCAGGCTTGTGGTGATACAGCACACTGCTGTGTGGACACAAGCACCGGGGTATGTGCTGGCACGGTATGAACACGCTCCACCATAGTGTTTTACTGGCTGAACTGTATCAACAAATCTTAAACCGGGGCAACACCTGTTTGTAGACACGTCCTCAGACAAGTCTGGCTGTCCTTCTGAAAGAGATGCCACAGCTCCAACAGAAGTGATGGGTTTGATGCAGGGGTGAAAGTTGGCCGGTACAGCGTACCGGTAAGAAGCCGGTGCCGGCCCGTACCCCGCCGGCAGCGCTTTAACATCGCTGCCCCTTTTGTCCCCTCTATCGGCGGCCCTACCGGTAGGGACACTACTGGCAGGGCTGCCAACTGGGGGGGAGGGGGGGGAGAGGGAAAGGGACAGCTTCCCTGGGGCCGGCAATTTAAAAGGGCCTGGGGCTCCCGACCGCTGTTGCTGCTAATGCAGCAGCAGCCCCTGACCCTTTTAAATCGTCGCCAGAGCCCCGGGCGGCGTGGGCCAGGTAGCGCGGATGGGCTGGCTGGGGGAGACTGACCCCCCCCAGCCCCGCCCCTTCTGCATGAGGCCCCGCCCCTTCCAGGGGCCCAGAGCCGGGCCCCCGTACCAGTAAGAATTTAATATTACTTTCACCCCCGGTTTGATGAAGAAACTACTGGGTGAGGTTCTCCGGCCTATGTCATGCAGGTGGCCAGACTACATGATCATCATCAGACAATGGTAGATTCTCCATCACTGACAATTTTAAAATCAAGATTGGATGGTTTTCTAAAAGATCTGCTTGAGGAATTATTGTGGGGAAGTTCTATGGCCTGTGTAGTATAGGAGGTCAGACTAGCTGAACTCACAGTGGTCCTGTGATGGGGTGTCTACCCTACACAAGGCCTGAGAACGGGAAAAAAAGCCAACTAACCCTAGGACAGGCTGCACCTGGAGGAGAGTCGGGAGAGAGGGGTGATGAAGCCTAGCTGGGGGAGGAGCTGGGCTAGGCAGAAAGAGAGGAAGTTGGTGGTATGAAAGGGCAGCAGGAAGGCACCCTGCAGTCAAGCCCTAGAGAGGAGGGGAGTTGGCAATAGACAAGGAGGAGTTCTAGGCAGAGTGAGGCCTCAGATTCTGCCTGGGAATGTTGTTGTTCGTCCTTTGAGTTCGAAGATGACCATGACATCACTGATTGATTTGGTTTCTGTGAATATGTGAATGGCTGATCAGGCAAATTTTAGCTTTCAACTGTCTCTGGCACACTGAACAAGAGATGCCGCTATGGCTTAGTTGATGAAGAGCGGACATGCTGCTGTTGTGAGATTTGCGCTGCTGGCGCTTCTGCTCTCCCTCAGTGGTTTTCCTCTGCTCATAGACTGTAGCTCCAGTATGGATCAGACTTCGCCAGGTAGAATGATCTTGAGCGAGATCTTCTGACTCCAGCAAGAACCCGAGAGAGGCTGAAGTAGCCAGAGGGAACAGAGAAGATTCCGGTAGTGACCCGGGGTGGGCCAGAAGATGGTGAAGAAAGATAAGAAGGAGTTTGGGGAAGATAGCGACAGGGTCTGGGAGCAAGCAGACTGTGGTTGCCAAACACAGGGTGCCTGGGCTGGAACATGGAGCAGTGGGCAGGCCTGGGTTCCCCTAACAGCCGCTGGGATGTGGCACGGGCTGGGCAGAAGAGCAGAAGAGCACCGGAGACAGTTTGTATGGAGAGACTTTGTTACAGCGGAAGGGGAGGACTATAGGGACCTGGCCGGAGGGCTGAGTCATGAAGAGGGAGAAACCTGACTCCAGAGAGAGAGAGAGCAGCTGAGACAGGGGGGTGTCAGACTGGTCGAGAGCTAATCCCCAGACGAGCCACAAAGAGGACTCTCAGCGGTGAGTAGTGAACCCCAGGACAGCCCCGCTCTGGCCTTGGAATTCCTGAATCTATGAATAATGGTCCTTTCTGGCCTTAAAATCTATGAACAGTTATGGAAGGAGAGAAGCAAAGAAATAGGAGCAGGAGCCTTTGGGAGTTTGCTCAGGGCAGGGATCCAGGACTCAGAGCCACATACTAACGTACAATAGAAGTCAAACAGGCAAAGAAAGTTCATCACTTGCTCTTAGAATCAGGAGCGGGAGGAAAAATCACTGAGTGACAGAATCCAGGTTCCTGCTAATCTCTAAGGAGGCATGGGGCCACTTTCCCTCCCCTCCCTCGCCCTATTTTGAACTGACCTCCTCCTAGTTCTAAATGTTTCTTTACTGCACTAAGTGGTAGAAAGTCCTGAGGACAGTGGGTGGCCGCCTGCTCCCTCTCACAAACTGATTATGGGCTATAACACCAAATTCACAGGCTGTCAATGCAGCCACTCCACACTACTCACAAACAATTATCGGGAAGAGGGAGCTGGGATTAGAAAACGCCACAGGGGCACCTTCGCCTAGACAGGAGAGTGAAAAATTGTGTGCGTGTGTGAGTTGGTGTATGATGGGGGATGGCGGTGGGGAAGGAGACAGGGAAGACGACTACCTTGCAGGAGATAACAGGGGAGATGGTGAGTAAAGGTGGCTACTCGATCGCTCTGTGCTTTAGCATTTAAGCAGAGTGCACAAAAGGCAGTTCCTGCCCTGTCGTGCTTACACTCCCAACAAGCCAAACACAGCGTAGACAGGCGACACCTGGAAGCCCAGAGAAGGAAATCACTAGCATGGTGATTTCTTTAGCTTTGTCGTTGTGGTATATTATTGACTTTCTTCTGCCATCATGGAGGCAGGGAGTCTTTAGGAGGGAGTAAATGAAGAGAGGGAGGTGATCGGGAAGGCGTTCCATTTACAGGACGGAAGCTTGGGGGGAAAAAACAGAGACACGTTTGCGGGAGAAGTGGATGAACATGGCAACAAGGCCCCAGCACTGATGAAGCGGGGTGTGTGTGTGTTGTACTGCGGTATGTCTACACCACATCTGAGGTCATGGTTCAGGCTCTCCAGCTATTTTAGGGCGCTAGCATGAGCTTCACTAGCACAAGTCTGTGTACCCAGGCTGGGGGGTTGACTCCCAGATGCAGTGCTGAAGTACCCCTAGTGACTAGATCAGAGATGTAGATGGTGGTGGGGTTATGTAGGGCCTTGAAGACAGAGAAGAGACACTTGACCTTGTGGCAGTGCATAAGAGGGAGTCACAGGCCTTCCTACCGAATGATCAATTCATTCCTATTCAAGTGACATTTGCGAAAACCATTTGCTCCTCCCTCTCTGTTCTTATTGCACAGACAGGCTCTAGCATGGAATGCACATGGACAAACAGCAGGCATCCTGCTAATACCAGTCTGAATCAAAGTTCTGATGAGTACTAGCAGAGCACCAAAGTAAAGAAATGAATTTTGCTTTCCACTAGCTATAATGCTGGGACACCATTTCTAGAAATATTCTCTCTAGACTGAGATACTAAGACTTCAGTGATACCCATTCACTAAACATCATACCTTGAAGTACACCTCTACCCTGATATAACGCGACCTGATATAACACGAATTCGGATATAACGTGGTAAAGCAGCGCTCCGGGGGGGCGAGGCTGCGCGCTCCGGCGGATCAAAGCAAGTTCGATATAACGCGGTTTCACCTATAACGCGGTAAGATTTTTTGGCTCCCAAGGACAGTGTTATATCGGGGTAGAGGTGTACCTCCAAGAAAACCCAGGGTAATGGTGTTAGTAATTCAGTAGATACTACTCCTACTCCTGCTGTTGACTTGCTGAGTTAATAGCAGGAAGGCTATCTTTCAGATGAGGCATCACACTAAAGTCCTGACATTTTGTGTTCACTTTTGCTAAACTACTCATGGCATCTCTAAACCTAATTTCCAGGCCAAATTTTAATTAATCTAACAACATTCTGTGGCCCTAAATTCTCCCTCAAGTTTCAATTAAATATTCTGTTCTCCACTCTCTGTACTAAACTGGTGTGCCGTGCTGCGTTGTGATGTTAAACAACTGACACGTTCCACCTCGCAAGTGGCTGCTCTTCCTTATATGGTTTGTATAGATCCATATTTTCAACTTAAGACGGGGGGGAGCTGTGACTGCTCAGTACCTCTGAAATTCACACACTGTCATCTTATTATTAACTATTTGTATTACCAGAGCGCCTAAGAGCACTTGTGATGGGCCAGGATCATACTGAGAAGTCTAAATTTAGTCAGTATTTTTGAAAATTTTGGCCTAAATTTCTCAAGTACTTGGTATCCTACAAGTCAAGAAATGCTATATAAATATAAGTTACTATTACTACCACCATTCAGGGTCACAGATTTGGGAATGCCTGCACAGTTTGCAAAGACCAGGGCAGTAAAATACCATCTCTGCTGACAAACATCATCTACTACAGAGTGCTCTCGATCTACAGGCTACAGCGTCACGTCATGCTCCTCAAAGATCTTACCATTACGAAATCACAGTAGGGATCGCATAATGTTGTAACCTGATGTCCACTGTAAGCCTGATATTTTTTGAAACACCTTCAGCTTCCAATTCTGTCAGATCCTTCTGTCAGAATTCTGCACTGTGTGGTCTCTAGCCTAGAGGAAAACTTTAGGGGAGAGTTTTAGTTTAGTCGAGCAGGGCGTTTTGAGGTAAGGCATTTTTTGGTTTTGCAAACGTCTAACATTTTTCTGCACTGCCAGATCTCAAAAAACAGCATGGTCAACAAACTTCACTTTATTGTATTCCATTAGTGCCGGTGGTGAACAAGGGCCTATTCCAATGCCCAGTGAAGTCAATGGAAAGATTCCCATTTCAGTGGGTTTTGGATTGGCTCCTTATGATTTAGTTGGGGATTGGTCCTGCTTTGAGCAGGGGGTTGGACTAGATGACCTCCTGAAGTCCCTTCCAACTCTGATATTCTATGATTCTATTTGCACAAAACTATTTTTGATGATGCTAGATACAAAAGTTGGGAGTTGCATGGAAATTATAGCCTCAGAGCTCCAGTTCCCAGCACAATTTACAAACTTCTTCACAGCATCTTTGTAGAAACAAACAGAAAAAAAATCTGAAACCAAATAAGCTCTGATTCAAGCAGCTTAGCACCTGTACAGAAGCCTCAGTGGAATTTGTAAGCTCTGGAAGCCAAACAGTTCTGGCTCAAGGAGTTAAGAAACTTGGTGGATTTCTTTGGGTGTAGCAAGTAACATAAGCTAAATAGCTCTGGTTGTAGCTCAGATAGAAGCTACTGCAAGACTGTCCAAAACAATTTCCATAGTATTCTTTTCTGTTTGTTTTTTAAAGGTGTAAGTTACATCTTTCTGGAAGTAGCATCACTAAGGGCTAGTCTACATGAGAAATTTGCACTGGTATAATTTTAAACCAATGTTTAAAACAGTGGAATTAGGGCACTAACCTACAACTTGCGGGACCTGGGTTCAAGCCCTGCTCTGCCACAGACTTCCTGTAAGATTTTGGTCAAATCACTTGGTCTCTCCAAACCTCAGTTTCCCCTCTGTACAATGGGGATGACGACACTGACCTGCCTCTCAGGGGTGTTGCGAGGCTAAATCCATTATCTGAGAGCACGGATATTTCAGACGATCTCAATACCCAGAATAGATAGAGTTAAACTGGTGCAAAAGGGTTTGTGGACACACTAAATTTCAGTTTAAGAGTGGCTTATTTCAATACAGTTAAGCCTGTTCCCAGTTGACTTAAGCTAAATTGAAATAAGTCTCACATACCAAAATAAGCATCCACAAAGCCTCTTGCACTGGTTTACCTAGATCAGTTTAAATTCACAACTTAAATTATACTGGTACAAGCTCACATTTAACTTCAATGGGATTACTTATGTGCTGAAAGTTTAGGCACATGCTTAGGTACCTGGTTGGATCAGGACCTAATCTCCATTCAAAAATCCATTACACATAATGAAATCCATCTTAAGCAATGCAGCTGCCCTGAGCCTCACAAAAATAGGCTGCCTGTGAAAGCTGGTCCTTTAATTGATTATGTACAAAACCTTGGATGCTTTAACGTGATTGTTTAAAATAGTGGGGCACCTATTAGAGATTCAGTCCTTAGTGCAGGTGTCACTGTATATAAAAGTGGATGAGAGTTATGCTAAGCACAGGGACTGAGCATCCCTAAAACTGTAGCTCACCTTTGCACATGTGCTAAATAAAGAGTAATCGGTTTCATTACATTGTTTCCAAGGGAAAACATATGACATCTGATGCCTCAGCCAAATAGACAAGGTAATTAAGAGACTATGTTTCTCTTCTGTATTATACCCAGACTGTTGTTACACTAAATTCTCCATTATTTTCCTCACCTCTCTTTAGTTTCACTGCTCCCTAGAACACCAGGGTGCTTATCATCAGCAAAATAAAGTTGGCCAGCCTCCACCGTGCATATTCAAAGTCAGCATTTGGGGGGAAGGGAGGAAAAAGTAGCAATCATATCACTGTAAAATGACAGTGTTGTTAAAAGACAAATGTCTCCATGTGAACAGTGACTGGCTCATTAAAATGCTTATGTAACATGATGCCCCTTGGTGGGTCATCGGCAGCAGGGACTGAACCTAGGTCCTCTGGATCTAAAAGCATAAGCCTCTACTGCATGAGCTAAAAGACCCAGCTGTCAAAGCTGTCGCTAGGGAACAAGATGACTGCCTTCTTACGCACCTATCTCCAACATGAAGGAAAAAGAACTGCATAATCATGGGGGACTTCAATTTGAGAGTGACATATGCTGGAGGTCTCATGCTGCCAGGACTAAAACATTCTTGGAATTTCTAAACATTATAGATGTCCATTTCCTAACACATTCCAAAAGTATTGCCACCAACAAGGGGGAATTCTTGATTAGACCTTCTCCTAAGGGATAAAGAGGAACTGATCACAGAACTAAAAATTAATGGGCGCTTAGGTACAAGAGATCATGACTTGATCACACTTATAATGTGAAAGCAGAATAAAGTCCAGATCACTAATATATATTTGCTTGGTGCTTTAATAGGGCCAATTTCACAAAGCCAAAAACAATTATAAGCTAAATAAGCTGGGAGGAAGAATTTAATCAGAAAATGTGAATGATAATTGGGAATCATTTAAGAACACCTTAGTAGATGACTAAAATGCCACAATCCCACAACTGAGAGAGAAGACGGTGTTGGTTAAAAAAATAACCTGGTTTACAGGGGAAGTGAAGGCAGCTATAAAAAAATAATATATAACAAATGGAAGACAGGGGAAATTGATAGTAATTAATATAAATCATAAATTAGGAATTGTAGAAATTTGATAAGGGAAGCAAAGGAACACAAGGCAAAATCTATGACCTGCAGCATTAAGAAGAGTTTTTAAAATATATAAGGAACAGAAAAGAATCCTGACAATGGTATTGGTTAATTACTAAATGGAAATGGTAGACTTATCAATAATAATGCATAAAGACAGAAGTGTTCAATAAATACTTCTGTTCTGTATTTGGGGGAAAAACAGATGACCTAGCCTCATCAGATGGTGATGATAACACTTTCCATTCCCCTAGTACCTCTGGAGGATGTTAAACAGAAACTACTAATGTTACACATTTTTAAATTAGCATGTCCAAATAAATTACATTCAAGAGTTTTAAAAGAGCTGGCTGAGGAGCTTGCCGAACTGCTAATGCTGTTTTTCAATAAGTCTTGGAGCACTGGGAAAGTTCCAGAAGACTGGAAGAATGCTCATACTGTGCCAATTATTAAAAAGGGTAAGCGGGAAGACCTGGGTAATTATAGGCCTTATCAGCCGGACATCAATCCCAGGCAAGATAATGGACCAGCTGATATGGGACTCAATTAATAAAAATGCAAAGGAGGGTAATTGTAATTAATGCAAATCAAAATGGATTTTTGGAAAAGAGATCCTGTCAGACTAACTTGATACCTTTTTTTGATGAGATTACAAGTTTCGTTGATAAAGGTAATGGTATTGACATAGTATATTTAGACTTCTCTACAGCTTTTGACTTAGTACGGCCAGTATGGCCATTCTTATGTACCATGTGACATTTTGATTAAACAACTAGAAAAATGTAACATTAACATGGGACACATTAAATGGATTAAAAACTGGCTAACCAATAGGTCTCAAAATGTAATTATAAGTGGGGAATCATCATCGAGCGGGTGCGTTTCCAGTGGGTCCTGCAAGAATCAGTTCTTGGTCCTAGACTATTTAACATTTTTATCAATGACCTTGAAGACACCATAAAATTATCACTGATAGAGTTTGCAGATGACACAAAAATTGGGGAAGTGGTAAATAATGAATAGGACAGGTCACTGATACAGAGCAATCTGGATTGCTTCATATACTAGGTGCAACCAAATAATGAATTTTAATATGGCTAAATGTAAATGTATACATTTGGAACAAAGAACATAGACCATACGTACATAATGGGAGAGGACTCTACCCTGGGAAGTAGTGACTCTGAAAACGTTTTGGGGCTAAGGTGGATAATCAACTGAACAGGAGCTCCCAGTGTAATTCTGTGGCCAAAAGGGCTAATGCGATCCTGGGATGCATAAACAGGGGACTCTCAAGTAGTAGTAGAGAAGTTATTTTACTTCTGTCTTTGGCACAGGTGTTACTGCTGCTGGAATCCTGTGTCCAGTTCTGGTGCCCACAATTCAAGAAGGAGGTTGATAAATTGGAGAGGGGTCAGAGAAGAGCCACGAGAATGATTAAAGGCTTAGAAAACCTGCCTTATAGTGATAGACTCAAAGAGCTCAATCTATTTAACTTAACAAAGAGAAGGTTAAGGGACGACTTGATCACAATATATAAGTATCTACACGGGGAATAAATATTTAATAATGGGCCTTTCAATCCTGCAGAGAAAGATATAACACGCTCCAATAGCTGGAAGTTGAAGCTTGACAAATTCAGATTGGAAATAAGGTGTAAATTTTTAACAAATGAGGGCAATTAACCACTGGAACAATTTACCAAGGGTCGTAGTGGATTCTCTATATCTGACAATTTTAAAATCAAGATCAGATGTTTTTCTAAAAGATCTGCTCTAGGAACTACTTTGGGGAAGTCCTCTGGCCTGTACTATACAGACTAGATGATCACAGTAGTCCCTTCTGGCCTTGGCATCTATAAAAGGCTGTAGCAGACTCAAACCTCTATAAAAAGAACAGGAGTATTTGTGGCACCTTAGAGACTAACAAATTTATTTGAGTCTCTAAGGTGCCACAAGTACTCCTGTTCTTTTTGCGGATACAGACTAACTCAGCTGCTACTCTGAAACCTGTCAAACCTCTATGTGATCCAGCCACTGGAGGCATCAGGTACTACAGGTCTTACACCCAGGCCCGCTGAAAGGGAGCCTTATCCTCTATGCCACCAAGCCGCAAGGGGTGAGGAGGAAACTGCTTCTAATACCCCTCCACCAGAAGCTACACCCACTGACTAATAGCAGACTGCTGATTGGTCACCACTGGGTGTTCCTGTCCCATCTGAGCAACTAACTGCTAGGCCTGTTGCTGCCCAGACTCTGGAGGCCAAGTTCCTGCTTCCTTTCCTGGCTCCTGCTCCTTTTCCCACCTACCATGCCTCATCCCTGTTCCTGCTATCATGCCTTGCCCCTTCCTGCTACCTACCATGCCTTGTCCCTGTTTCTGTTACCATGCCTTGTTCCTGCTTCCTCACCCTGACCTCAGTTGCTGACTCCAGTTTTACCCTTGGTGTGACCACAACCCTGACTTTACTCCTGCTCCAACCATTAGGTCAGACAGCCCACGTTACAGGCCCTGACAGCTTGCTCAGACCAACCTCAATCTCGTCCAGGACTCATTGTTGACCCCTGGACGTGGGGTGGACACTGCTGGGGGTCCCGCCTTGCCATCACCCCAGGGGTCTGAGAGTTCTCAGGAGCAGATTGCCGCCCTTCAGGCAGAAAACCAGAAACAGAGAGACCAAGTAGAACAGTTGCAGACAGGAAATCGTTTCTTGCAGGAGCAAGCTGCAGCACTCTGAATGGCTGTGGGTAACCATTCAGCTTCTCTTACAACACCGGTCCCAGAGTTCCTTTGCCAGAGAGATGATGGTACCGGCAGTAAGTTTCACGGGTTCGGTACCCAATGCAGACTCCTGTTTATGCTCTAGCCCCAGGAGCATGCCAGATATTAAGTTAATGTGGGGCTAGTACTGAGCCTGCTTACTGAGGAGGCCCCGGTGTGGGCCTCTCCCTTTCTAGAACAGAATCACTCGGCACTGACCAAGTGGGACTCTTTCTTACAAGCATTTGCCAATATTTTCGATGACCCTCCCTGGGCTGCATTACTCCTGCTTGCTGAATTTGCTTCATTGCTGACTCTGGCTTTGACCATTGGTATGTGACCTGATCCTGACTCGACTCCTGGCTCCAACAACCAGTAGGTCAGGTAGCCCATGTTACAGGCCCTGACAGGAGGAGACAGACTGCTACAATGAGTAAGCATGGGTTACATTTATATGCAAGTTTTATTTATTATAGTCCAAACACAAACACACCCTCTCTGCCCTTCCCCCCCTCCCCCCCAACATCCAGTTAAGGTTGCTAAGCAATCAATGCATTGTTAGCTGTCACTTACTTTACAAAACCCAAGCACTTAAAAGAATATAAATGAACAGTTACAGACAACACAGATCTTATGCTGCCCACACAACAAAGACACACATTAGCCTTATACAATACAAACAAAAGCATATGGATTTTTTTCCCCTTCAGTTTTTAAGATGGAGAAATTCAAAACAACCCTGCAGTCAACAGAGGGCAACATGCTCATACAAACATATGCTCAGTCCCATGATTCCTAGCTGATGACTGGATTTACTTCCAGCTTTTCTTGGAAATTTAGTCTGTACCCATGGGAAAGCATGGTCAATAGCAACCATACAGAAATTATTTTCCATGCGCATCCCTTCATGTGGAATTACATATACCACACACACATCATCATACAGGGCTTAATTCTGATCTCTTTTACACCAGGTTCTCACCGGTATAACTTCCTGACCATCCTGGTGTGAGATCAGAATGATGCCAACAATATCACACAGCCCCTCTGGGGTGGAGGGCAACAGGTAGACAACTAACCAGCTGAGCAATAAGCTAAACAGCACGTTGCACAGCTGGGAGAGGCCAGAAATTTAGCCAAAGGACACTGGAAAAAGCCCTTACTCTTCTGAGAAATCCCATAGGATCTTTACACAAAGCAGGCAGGACCTTGGTTTTGAAGGTTTGTCCAAAAGATCCTCCTACGCACCGTACTGAATGGAACTCTGTTTATCTACCTTGGATGATCCTGGAAGTCCTACTGACTTCAGTGCACTTCAGATTGTTGTCTAAATCACTAAGCTAACTAACCCTCTCAGAATTTATTTATATACAGCAGATTTTTGTTACCCTTTATTTTACTGCTAATAATTGATGCAAGCTAGGTATGATAGTGTTATCCCACAGCACCTCTGATCCTTACACTTAACAGAGAGCTTACACTCAATGTAACATCCCTGCAGATCATTTCTTTTCTTGTTTATTGTCCTCAGCCTCATTACCTTACATTTCTCCACACTCAGTTACCAAGGCTGTCTGCTCACTTCTTATTCTTTTTCAATCTTCCCACTGAAGCTGGTCAGACCCTTTCCTTCTGCAGGAAATGATGAATATTTTTGTTCTATATTGGAACAAAATCAAAATTTATAGGACTGGCATTTTCAAAACGTATCGGCTAGAGATCTGCCGGCGTATTCTGGAGTTCCAGGCCGGATTGAGGCTGACTCTAGCTTTCCCCATTCTCCTGATAGTCATTGGATTCCTTGCTCACCTGATCTGACATGCATCTGATTTCCTCCTCTAGAAAATGTATGTCTCATTGCAGCGCCAGTCCCCCTTCCTGCTCTGAGAACACCGAAGCAAAGAATTAATTTAAGTATTATTTCAGTGATGTCTTTTTCTTATGCCAAGTTCCCCTTACGCCTCCTAGACAGCCCAATGTTTTCTTTTTGGAACTCTTGCTCATGAGAGGCTGGAAGGGGTAAAGCCTCAGCTGGAGTAAATTGATGATTCAGTGGCGCTGCACTGGAGCTACAGTGATTAACACCAGCTGAGGGGTTGGCACAATAAAGTATATCATTGATCTTATTCCATTATACCCTACAAGGCTCCTTTGGTTTAGTGGATTGCACACAGGATTGGGAGCCAGAATTTCTGGGTTCTATTCCAGGGATTCTCAAACTTCATTGCACCGTGACTCCCTTCTGACAACAAAAATTACTACAAGACCCCAGGAGGAGGAACTGAAGCCTGAGTCTGCCCGAGACCCAGGTGGCAGGGAGGCTTCAAGGGCTTCAGCCCCAGGGGAGGGGGCGCCTGTAGCCTGAGCCCTGCCGCCCAGGGCTGAAGCCAAAGCCTGAGCCCTGCCACCCAGTGCTGAAGCCCCTGTGACTCAGTCCTGGGCAGTGGGGCTCAGTCTTTGGTTTTGACCCCAGAAAGTTTAACACCAGCCCTGGCGACCCCATTAAAATGGGGTCGCAACCCACTTTGGGGTCCTGACCCACAGTTTGAGAACCGCTGTTCTATTCCTAGCTCTGACTCTCTGGGCAACCTTGGGCAAGTCCTTTAAGCTCTCTGTGCCTCAGTTACCCTCTCTGTGTCATGCAGATCATAATAATAGCGTTCCTCCGTTGTAAAGTGCTTTGAGACCTACAGATGCAAGGCCCCATATAATATTAACTATTATGATGTGTCTCGGCTCCCCAGAGTAGTCAGTGGGTGGTTTCTCTCCTCCGATGTCAGTCAGGCAGCAAAGGACCAACCAGAAGCCAAAGATTTGGAGCCAAGGCCCTCTCCTTTCAGGCCCTCTGGCTCCAAGCTCACTGGTCTCTTGGGGTATGTCCACACGCATTTTGGAGCCCACAGGAGCTCCAAGCCTGGATCTATAGACTTGGCCCAGTGGGGCTCGCACGTACGCTCTAAAAACAGCTGTACAGACAGTGCTTCGAAGTTGTGGTTTGGGCTGGCGTCCCGGCTCTGCAGCAGCTTCAAAGCACTGTCTACGCAGCTATTTTTAGAGCACTAGCTTGAGCCCCACTAGCCCAAGTTTGTCAAGTCGGGCTGGGATACTCACTCCTGCGGTCTCCAAAGTGCTGTGTAGACGTACCCTTGGTGAGGAAGGCAGCAGGTGTCTCATAGTGAGGGGCCATTTTAGAGTCAGGAGCCATGAAGACTGCACAGCCAAATCAGGCTTCCATGAGGTGCCCTAATTGGAACTCCAGTATTTTATTACAGGGCCTGTGTGTCTGAAATGCCAGCCGAGCAGTGCCCCAGACACCTGCCAGTATGAGCAGCTCCAAACTGGATGTCCTCACTTCATTTCAGAGTTCCCCCCAGCAGATCTAGGTGTGAGCACAACACCCAAGGGTTATGGTGACAGGAGAGAGGGATACCCTCCGGACCAGCCCTTCCACGTGTCCCCTGAGGTAGAAGCAGACAGTCTTAACATTCAGGCTGCTCATAAGAGAAGCTTCCTAATTAAAAGGCAGTTATTTCTGACAGTCCCCCACACTCCGTCATGCTCGCATAAAAAAAAATCCCCAGCGTTGCTTACTACAAAACGTGGGCCATCTTCTCAGCCTGGTGTTGGTTCCACTGGAGTCTGTCTAAGAAATCCCCCTCACTCAGACATCCTGGAGTCTCTCTAACAAGAGGGTATCTCACCTAGCTCCACAGGGATCCAAACTTCAGACCTCGAAAGCCCGAGGGGCTCCACTAGGGGTATCTGTGGGACATTCAACCCTATTGTGACTAGATTCCTAAAGGCCATGTACTACCTTAGGCTTCCAGTGATGTCCCTGCTCCCTCCCTGGAACCTCAACGGGCTGCTCCAGGCCCTTTGTGCCCCTACTATGCTCTCCTGGATGACAGCGCTCAGACAAGCGTCACCTCCGCCTGAAGGGTGAGGGGGGGCTCACAGCAGTGGCCTGCAATCGCTCACCTCATTTTACCTAACGGAAAAGCAGCATTTCATACTTGTCCCAGCTTCTTTTCATTTTAAACAGGAGACTTCCCACCCCAATGTTTGCTGTGACCCCAATTGCAGAAGGAAACCTCAGATGCAGGTGGAAATCCAAGTGCCGGAGGACATCTGTAGAGCCTTGAAGACCTACTTGTCATGAACAAAGGAAGGGGGGAAAAGCCCTATTCCTTCTTCATCCTCAAGGGTTCCTGCAAGAGGATTAAAGCACGTCTGACCATACTCCCTTGCTGTATCCATCCTGATCACCTGTACCTCTGCGAGCCTCCCCTCCCGGATTCAACTTCAAGCCCATTCTGTCAGAGTCACTTCTTGGGTAGAGAGAAGAGAGGCCTCCCTTGGATGAGCTCTGGAGCGTCAGCTGCACCTTCACTGATCACTACTGACCGGAGCTGCCTTTGCCAGAAGATGAAGCATTGGCATATAGAGTGCTCCAAGAAAATAATGTATTACTGCCCCTAAGGTGGCTTTCCTCAATGGAGCACTCTTCCTTCCCTTCTCTTCCCAGACTGCCCCACTTTCTTCTCCTGTCACTTTAGCCCGTTCAGTTAGCTGGCTGTTAATTTCCCATTCTCCTCCCTGGGTGGGTGTTGCTAACCAGACCCATCATCCATACTGGGAAGCCCAAGCCACAGAAAAACAAAAATTTTCTTACCTGCTAATTGGTTTTCTGTGACTTGCTGAGCCAGTGAAGACCCCCCACCCAGGCAGCCCTTTGGACTAATGGATACTGCCCGGAGCATGGTGTAGGCTAAGCAGGTTTAGTTGCCAGCTTTGGAAATCATTCACAGGGGAGCCTAGGGACAGAGAGCCTGATTTTCTGCTCACTAACGCTGGAGTAAGTTGGGAGTAACTCTACTTAAACCACTGAAGCTACAACGGCGTAAGTGCAAGGAGAATCAGGTCCAGAGTGTCTGAAAGGGGAGGAGGGCTTGGTGCCAGATCTCTTGCCTAGACACCAGGAGAACCACCAGTCATCATCCACACTGCTTGTCAAGCCACAGAAAACCAATCAGGGGTAAGAACACTTGCTTCTATTGCACATAGTTCCCCCACCTCCCCGTCTTCCACTCTTTGGATTTTTTCTTTTTTAATTTAAAACACTCTTTTAAGCTTCATTCCAGGATCATTCTATTCTTCCCCCCAGCCGATGTTTGAATCACTTTTATATCAGTCCCTCTATTGCCCATTTTTCCTCCTCCTAGTGTGACTTACAGAAGTCATTGATGGAAAAGACCTGTTGGATCATCCAGTCCATCTCCTAGCCCAGGGGTCGGCAACCTTTCAGAAGTGGTGTGCCAAGCCTTCATTTATTCACTTTAATTTAAGGTTTCGCGTGCCAGTAATTCATTTTAATGTTTTTAGAAGGTCTCTTTCTATCAGTCTATAATATATAACTAAACTATTATTGTATGGAAAGTAAATAAGGTTTTTAAAATGTTTAAGAAGCTTCATTTAAAATTAAATTAAAATGCAGAGCCCCCAGACCGGTGGCCAGGACCCAGGCAGCGTGAGTGCCACTGAAAATCAGCTCGTGTGCCGCCTTTGGCACGCGTGCCATAGGTTGCCTACCCCTGTCCTAGCCAATATGAGATTGCTCCCTACAGTGCTTTGTACAATCTAGTTTTAAAAGCCCAAAAGAACGGGGCAGGCACCACTTCTCTAAGGAAACTATTCCACAGCCCCCCATACATCTCACTGTCAGGAAGTTTCTCCATATTCAATCTAAATCTTCCATTTCTTTTTATCTTTACTGGCTGTTATCATGTACCCCCTTAGGCATTCTTTAG
This sequence comes from Platysternon megacephalum, assembly GCA_003942145.1. Lineage (NCBI taxonomy): Eukaryota > Metazoa > Chordata > Testudines > Platysternidae > Platysternon > Platysternon megacephalum. The sequence continues at coordinate 3,289,373 of QXTE01000120.1, forward strand.
ACAATTTATATACACATGTAGCGCTTTTAATCTTTCCTAGTAACTCAGTCCCTCCAGTCTTGATCCTTTGTTTTGTTCTTTGAATTCCTGCCAAATTATCAGTGTCTTTCTGGTAATCTGGTGTTGCCACCAAAATGTAATACAACTGAACACAAATACAACTGCTTGATTGATGGAACACACACCCCTTTGATAGCACAGGAGTTGCATGAGCCTCTGGTTCAACATCCTACTGTAGACCCATTTGATCACCATGCTGTGCACTGGGCTGATTGTTTTGATGACATTTCCACAGCTGCATGCGATTCTTGTACTGAGCTGCTTTATGTCAAAGAAACAGCACAGCTTTAAAGGGGCATTTCTGACCCCCAAATGGAGGCTGTTATCATAGAATCATAGAACTTAAGATCAGAAGGGACCATTATGATCATCTAGTCTGACCTCCTGCATGATGCAGGCCACAAAAGTTGACCCACCCACTCCTGAAATAATTCTCACCCTTGACTCAGCTGTTGAAGTCCCCAAATCTTGATTTAAAGACTTCAAGTAGCAGAGAATCCTCCAGCAAGCGACCCCTGCCCCATGCTGCGGAGGAAGGCGAAAAACCTCCAGGGCCTCTGCCAGTCTACCCTGGAGGAAAATTCCTTCCCGACCCCAAATATGGCGATCAGCTGAACCCCGAGCATGCGGGCAAGACTCTCCAGCCAGACACTCAGGAAAAAGACTTTCAATATCCCAACATTGACCATCGGTACTAACTACCAGTGGTGGCACATTATTGACCTATTGTGTAAATCGAGTTATCCTATCAAACCATTCCCTCCATTATCACAGCGGAAGTGTACTGGATAGCTGACTCTGAAACTGGAAGGGTTTGCAGTTCAGTACTGGGATTAGTGATGGGTTCAGACCAAAACCCTGGGGACAAACACCTACACTTTTGGCATGTTTGGCTCTGGAACCTAAGAACCATGTCCAATTGCGATGCTTGCAAAAATTATTAACAGGAATAATAATGTGCTTTTCACTTACATAGCATTTTCCATCTTCCCAAAGCTTGACAAATTACAGGTATGGGTGTATGGTTACAAGTAAAGGGTTTTCAGATCATTATAAACCCCTCTGACTTATTACAATTGTTGGAGCTGGAATATTTGGAAATTTGTTTTTTTAAATATACCTGGTTTCTCTCAATTCCTATCAATGTTCCCCGGCTTTGTCGATCTTGTTTAGGAAAACCAGCTGATACTAATTGTACTTCACATATTACCACAGTGAACAGCGGCCAGATATCCATACTGGGTAAATAAGCTCTAACAACAGGACTCTGATTGTTGAAAAAGAACAATTCTTGCTTAGCGTTCACAAGATCAGTTAAGTGTATAGCAATCAAAATAAAAGGCAGAAAGAAGGCTTGCTTTGGCAAGTATACTGAGAACAAGATAAAAATAAACCAAAATCACAGAGGGATAAAAAAATAAATCTAGGTTACTTACCAGTAACTAGAATCCTTTAAACATATTGCTTCCTCAGAACCACACTCTTGGAAGTTGTATGCTGTGCTGCATCGATCCAACAGTCTCTAAAATAGTTAGCTTAGCTCTACATATGTGTTCAATGGGGGTAAAGACCACCTCTAATTAAAGAGTCATGTCTACCCTCCCCCCTCTATTCTTGTCCAGAACACAGGAAGCAAGTGTATGTCTGTGGAGGCAATATATTTGCAGAATATCCTAGAAAAACTACGTAAATCAGTGATGGAAGAGACCTGTTAAATCTGCTACTTCATCCCCTTCTTCCTCAGCCAATGCAGGATTATTGCCTAAAGTATATTCTCTAGTTTGTTTTTAAATGGCTAATTTATCTGGAGATTGGGTGGGTGAAGAAATAAATTCCTGGACCTGGTATAGTTTTCCTTGCCGAAAGTTACATTGTGCATCAGTGAATGGAGAGGGAACAGGTTCCAGAGCCAAAAGCTTTAGACATGGGTCCCTATAGTTAATCTAATTAATCTACATTGAGGCACTTAAATAAGCAGCCTGATTTTCAGGGATGCTGAGAAGTGGCAGCTCCCGCTGACCTCATTTGGGAGCTGCAGGTGTCCAGCACATCTGAAAATCAGACCACTTCTTTAGACACCTAACTTCAGTCACCCAATTTGAACATTTTGACCTACATCTCCTGTCTGACTCTTAGGTGCTCATTTGGCCTCCCTTACCATGGTAGCTGAGTGCATCGCAGTCTTAAATGTCCTTATCCTCACTTTCTCTGTGAGGTAGAGAAATGCGAGCTTCCCCATTGTGTGGATGGGGAACTGAGGTACAGAGAGACAAAGGCTCAGCTCCTCAAAGGCATTTAGGCTCCTAACTTCCGGAAGGTAGGAGCCTAAATACCTTTGCGAAGCTGGGCCAAAGTGACTTGTCCCAGGTCCCAGAGGAAGTCTGTGGTAGAGGAAGGAAGTGATCTCAGATCCCAGGCTAGCACTCTAACCACGTAGCCATCCTGCCCGGTCGCAATCTCAAGCCATTAGACCAGTATTGCCTCTGAATGAAAATCTTGTTTATTGTCAGTAGAATTTGTTCACGAAAGCTGACAAACACCATCAGGCCTGATTCTCCTCTCACTTCTACTGATGAAAAGCAGGAGTAACTCCACTGACATCACCTGAGTGCAATAGGATAAGCAAGAGGCAAATAAACTCCTTTTTCCCTTTTCCCTAAGAAAACACGTTTAATTGATCCCCAGAAAAGATGACAGCCTCCTAAAGAAATGCACAGCAAGGAGGCCAGATTGAAACAGAGCTCAAAAAAAAAATTACCACCTATGGCACTGGATGTGTAAACGAAAGTCACAGGACCAATAAATGAGTCAAGCAGAAAGGAACTAGATTTGTAAGAATGAACAAGGCAGCGCAAACCAGTAAATGCTGCTTTTGCGGTAATGGGGAAACGACTGTTTATAAAGCATTACAGAGCTTTTTGGTTAATTGCTAAAAACACAGGGCCAAATTCTGTTGTAAGTTACATCTCTGCAAGCTGATTTGGTCGTACAGGTGTCACTGAGAGCAGAACCTAGCCCACCGTGGTTAGATAAAGACAAAGGGTATTTAAACTATGGAAAACATGACCTCAAATCAACCGATTTGTCATGACCTTTCTGTACTGATCTTCCCTCTCTCCTCCGCCCCCCCACTAGCTCTCCTCCTTCTGTCACTTGCACACTGCAAACATGGAAGGAACTCACTTTAATTAATACAAGGTCTCTGCAGACCACTGGAGATAATGGCACTTGTTTTCAGGTCATCTAGTCTTAATAGGCTCACACTGGGAGGTGATTTGCTGCTAATTGACAGCAGAGATCAGTTAATGAGGTCTAAGGCCTTAGAATCCCAGGGAACAAAAATTAAGCCTCTTTCTAAATCATTTTTTGTTTAACAGATAGATGTGGAATACCTGTTTCAGAAACTTTACTTTGGTTATTAACCTAGCCGCTTACCAGGTAAAATCACTGCATCTGTAAAATGTCTCATCTCCGCACAGCAGAAGGAGCTCACTCGGTTCAAAACTGCCCTAAAAGGAAGGGAGCTCCAAGTGAATGAGACTACTTTTACTCAAACTGATAGGGCCAGGCACTGTATAACAATGACACTATATAAGCAAACAAAGTAAAAACTGGCCTGAAAGATGTGTTGTTCAGATTATAATTCCAACAGGATGGGCTAACTGGACTGAAATGATTTAGGATTAATAATAAATATGAATGTCACATTTGTACTGTAAGTATAAATGTATGTGGGAGGCCACAGTGCCTTGTGATGTATCATTATGACAAATGAGATCAGCCAGGATGTCCCTGCTAACAATCCACAGATGTGACTGTTATGGGCTAGGGCTGAGCTTTGTCAGTGGAGGGTCCCTCATCTGGAATCCACTTTTTCTGCTGATATGAGAGCGACTGACATTCAGGAAATGGTGAAAGGCTCATATCTTTTCCCAGGCTTTTGCCTGCTCTGTGTGTGCGCCTGGGGGGCTAATAGGAAGTATGTGTTGAGGGGAAAGGTCTGGGGTGGGAGGTAACTGCTTGAGGAAATATTGAAGAAACTACGACAAATTCAGCAGTTACGTGAATTGTGGTGGAAGTTGTATGTAGAATGTAAGTGGTAAAGCAGAGTAACGTGGCAATCAGTAATTGTGCAAAATGAGTGTAATTTACACTCAGAGGCGGAAATTTACACATAGGAAGAAAAACGACTAAGCCCTAGTCTACACTACAGAGTTAGGGTGTTGTAAGGCAGCTTACATCAACCTAACTCTGTAAGTGTCTACACCAGGGGTAGGCAACCTATGGCACGCGTGCCGAAGGCGGCACGCGAGCTGATTTTCAGTGGCCCTCACACTGCCCGGGTCCTGGCCACTGGTCCAGGGGGCTCTGCATTTTACTTTAATTTTAAATGAAGCTTCTTAAACATTTTAAAAACCTTATTTACTTTACATACAACAATAGTTTAGTTATATATTATAGACTTATAGAAAGAGACCTTCTAAAAACATTAAAATGTATTACTGGCACGCAAAACCTTAAATTAGAGTGAATAAATGAAGACTCGGCACACCACTTCTGAAAGGTTGCTGACCCCTGGTCTACACTAAAATGGAGCTCCCACCAATGTAACTTGCCCACTACACCGACTTAATAACTCCGCCTCCACAAGAGGCATGGCGCTTCAATTGATGTAGTTAGGTCGACGCAGTGTCCGTGTAGACACTGCGTTACTTACATCGACTGTTGCTGCCTTTCAGAAGCCGTCCCACAATGGCCACACTTACAGTGAAATTGGTGTAAGCGCTCCTGGTTAGGATGCACGCCAACACAAGGAGCGTAGTGTGGACATGCAAAAGCAGTTGAATTACTGCAGAGGCTGTAAGTTGATGTAACTTAAGAAGACTTAATTTTGTAGTGTAGACTTGAGATAAAGATATATACTTTCAGTCCAAACAATCTCAAAACATTTGACAAACTCTATGCTCAATCTTGCTGTCCTTACTCAGGTAACATTGTTGACTTCATAGGTCTGAGCATTTTATTTATAGACAACACCACAGAAACACCCACTGCTGCTGTGAAGGGCAGTAGCCTACTGGCAACTGCAGGAAAGTGAGAGATGGGGGACGTTTTGGCCAAGATAACAGGGCAAATCCCTGCTCTTACAAAAGTTGCCAGGGGATCTTTAATGTCCAAGCAGAGCAAACAGAACACCTTAGTTTTTAAGGCCATATTTGAAAGCCCACCTTGAAAAGAAGAATGGCTGAGTCAACTCTGGAAATGTATCTACTCTACACAGATGACGAGTAGCTGAGTTGAACTTGTGCTTCTAGGAAGTCTAAGAATTATAAACCTGATTGTTACACCACTAAGCCATAAACTTAGGGATGTAAACTTGTAAGGGCTTGTCTTCACTGCTGAGTTAACCTAAGTTACAACCTGAATAATGCCCATAACAAAAATCCTGCCCACACACAAAAACCCTTAACTCAAGTGCAGTGGTGCTTTTAATCTGAGTTGGCCCACCCATGGAGGTATAGGCTAAACTCAAATTAGCAGAACTCATCAGCTGCCAACACAACCAATCTGTGCAGCTAATACAATCATTCTATGCAGCTCAAGTGCCATTATACAGTGGGGGAATTAACTTGAGTGTAAATAACTCTATTTAACTGTTCAGTGAAGACACAGCTCTACGTAGTAGAAGTCAAGGTTAAGGCCACGTCTACACTCGCAAGCTTACAGCGGCACAGCTGTACCGATGCAGCGGCGCCACTGTAAGATGGCTCGTGTAGCCGCTCTATGCCAACGGGAGAGAGCTCTCCCGTTGACAGAATAAACCTGCCTCAACGAGCAAGCAGTAGCTATGTCGGCGGGAGACGGTCTCCCACTGACATAGCGCTGTGCATACGACCACTTACGCTAGCAAAACTTATGTCACTCGGGGGCATGTTTTTTCACACCCCAGCGTGGCGTAAGTTTTGCTGACATAAGGGGTAGTGTAGTCATAGCCTCAGTTGAGCGTGATGCCTTGGTGGGGCAAAGGCTGGGTACCTATGGACAGAGAGCCCTAAGTGTTAACAATCTGTTCTTGATATTCAATCTAGGTCATGTCTATTAAAGTAAAGTCATTTGCCATTTCAAACAAACCATCTCTCAAAAAATACCAAATTAATATGGGGGAGAAGTTATTTCTTTAGAGGAGAGAAATATGAAGTGTTACCCACTGCAATTGAGACAGCACTTATGACAGCTCCCAAGTAGCCCTGGATGAACTTGGATGTTGGAGAAGGCTTTGGAAAGGAAAGAAAAAGAAAACAAATTTCAACACAGAATTCTGGTTATGAAAATAATTCTGAATTATTATTACTACTACTACTATTTTTAAAATGTTTGGTTTTGTCACAGCTGCTGGGTTATACGTGGCCCTGTTAGCTAGTGGGATTGCCAAAACAACAGGAGTTACAGCCTGATGGAGTAGGTCAAAGCAGTGGTTCTCAACCAGGGGTACACATACCCCTGGGAGTACGTGGAGGTCTTCCAGAGGATACAACAACTCATCTAGATCAGTGTTTTTCAACCTGGGGGTCACGGGATGCGTTTAGGAGGGTCACAAGGGCAGGGCTGGTGTTCGGGGTGGCAAGCAGGGCAATGCCACAGGGGGCCCTGCAAAGCTAAGTTGTATGCTTCAGCCTGAGCCCCACTTACCTGAAGCACGTAACTTACCTTTGCGGGCCCCCTGTGGTTTTTAAGTGAGGTGAAACTTGGGATACGCAGGACAAATCAGACTCCTGAAAGGGATAGAGTATTCTGGAAAGGTTGAAAACCACTGGGTTAAAGCAGTGGTTCGCAACCAGGGGTACGCGTACCCCTAGGGGTACACAGAGGTTTTCCAGGGGGTACATCAACTCATCTAGATATTTGCCTAGTTTTACAACAGGCTACAGAAAAAGCGCTAGCGAAGTCAGTACAAACTTCAATTTCAGACTGACAATGACTTGTTTATACTGCTCTATATACTATACACTGAAATATAAGTACAATATTTATATTCCAATTGGTTTATTTTATAACTACAGTAAATGGTAAAAATGAGAAAGTCAGCCATTTTCAGTAAAGGTGTGGCTGTGACACTTTTGTATTTTTATGTCTCATTTTGTAAGCAAGTAGTTTTTAAGTGAGGTGAAACTTGGGGTATGCAAGACAAAAATCAGACTTCTTAAAGGGATATAGTTGAGAGCCACTGACTTAAAGGACTTGGAAAATTATTTATTTAGCACCAGAAATTTACTATTTGTCCTGGAAATATTATACGTAAATGCGATTTGGCAAAGTGGCAGAACTATTCGCACACACACACACACACACACACACACACACACACACACACACACACACACACACACACAGAACCCAAAGCTTTCTGATTTAACTATAGCTTTTTGAAAGGTTATCTTGACCTGACAACTTCTTTTAGCTTTTAATGAGAATCTATTGCATGTAAGTCCGATGGCTTCTAATTCAGCTTCATACCTTGAGCTCTCAGACATCATGAGAAGTGATACAACAACATAAAAGTTTGGGGGGACGGGGTGCAAAAGAAAGACTCGGAGTAAGAACACTTTAGTTCTGCAACTGCACTGAGTGGAACACCCCTGGGATAGTAACAAAATGGGGGAAGGACTTGTCCCCTGCCTCCCACCAGGGGTTGTATATTTAATCGTGGAGTCTTCTTTTGTCATCAGAAAAGCCAAATATCGATCATATTTGCTCTTTACTATGTTAAATTATGTCACTTCTTACCAATCAAGACTATCAACTGGGCAAATTGCAGTTGCGGCAGCATGTTGTCTGCCATGTAGGAGACCAAGATCTGGAAGAGAAACTGACTCATCTCCCCCAAATTAGTGGGTGCCAAGTGTACTGGAGAAGAGAGAAGCTTGGTGTCTGGAAAGAGGCCCAGAATCCCCCCTTTTAAATGCTCTTGAAAATGAGAGCATTGGATACAGAGGGCATGCCCGTACAGCTCCCGTGCTAGCTTTATCTAACAAGTTCTGCCAGTGCACCTGTAAAGAGGGCGGATGGACTCTAGGACCCTGCAGAACTCCTCTATGCAGTCACCCTGATTTCAAACGCTTGAAACCTGTCTGAAGGTGTAGACTGAATACTGAGGAATCACACTAGCAGATAGTTCTTATTAGCACTAACCAGCAAGTACCAGAAGGAACCAGACTCTAGGGCTGAGAGGTCCTGCCTTGGGGAATGGTTTTACGTCTGGTTGAGGTTATTTGAGTTACCAATAAAGTCAAACCCCTAGGAAGGAGCTAAATTAGGATTACATACAGCATGCATATATTCTACCAAGCAGAATAGGAACTACACCTGCTTATATCACCTAAACCCAGACCAGCAACAGCCCTGCTCTTCTGGAACAATACCCCTGGTTTTGGTACTTTGAGGATTTGAACAAAGGACAACCAGGGACTAGACTGAAAACACAAACTCAGTCCACTTATTATCTAAGACAATTTAATAGTGAAGGCTCCATAGGAGAAAGGCCAATCCATAAACCTGCTGTGGCACCTACCCTGCAGTTTCTGTTAAAGTCCAAGATTCAGGAATTACGCTTTCAGTGTCAAAAAAGATCAGACTTACTGTAGATACTGCCTATGTAGCATCTCCTCACCTTAGTTGCATTTCGGTTTGCATAGTTGACACATGCGTTGTGGCTCTGATTCAGCCACTAAAAAGGAAACAAAAGGAAATAAGAGATACAAACAACTGTTTTAAAAAGGAGACTGTATCTATGCTACTACTGCTGCTGCAAAAACAAAACCCCCCCCCCCCCCAAAAAAAAAACATGATACAGAAAAGTCCACTTTATCCAATTATACCTCCCACTGGGTCATAGAAGCTTTGTGATATCAAGGAGAATACTGTTATATGTCTGTGAAAGTACAGTGGTAACAGAGAGGAGAACTAAATGCAGAAATGTGCGTTATCCACTCTACACACACATACACACGCACACAAACAACCGCCACCCCTGCACATTTCTAAGGCTTTGAGCACACTTAGAGTCCAATCCACTCCCCTTTTAAGCCAAGGGGTGTCTTTTAATTGACATCACTGGACAATGAATCTGGCCTCTGACTACAGTACTAGCTACAGTAAAGTTTAAAAGAGACACCGTCAGATAGTTTAGACCCTAAATTTAGTTGTTTTTTTTAGTAAAAGTTTTACAAAATCTATTAACAGGAATATTTTCATGATACTTAAGAAAACCCAGTAAAAACAGTGGGTGTGCTCTGACTTAAACGTCCTATTACAGCTATCCCAGAACAACAGCGTTGTCCGATTCCTATTATTTATTATTGGTACTACAGTAGCCCCTAGAAGTTCCAACGGAGATCGGGTCCCATTGTGCTAGGTGCGGTACATACACATAGTGAGATAGTCTCCCCAACTGGTGTTTTGTTGAAGAGTGGCTGTTTGATCCCTTTAGGGGCTGTCCCCAAAAGAAAGACAAATAGGCTGGTCTCTCCCACTTGTCGGGGGGGAGGGGAGGGAATCTCTGCTTGGTATCCTCCACTGTCACCATTTTGTTATATTGCACCCCACCCCCGGCTGTACGGTTGACATCCCAGTGTCTTTGACCCTCCCCTTTTCACCAGCATTAAATTCACACAGACACGGACACACACTAAAACTAGAAAATAAACACCCCCCCTACATTAAAACGGTACAGTTGTGATAAAAACTGATCTAAAGCTGGAAAGATCAAACCTTCTTTAAAATTCTTTTCATAAATGACAGCATCATTGAAGGGTTACAGAACATGACAATTTTAACATTAAACATTCTTCTTCCTGCTCTGTTCCATGACATCCCTTATAGAAAGTTGCAGGATATTATAGGCCCGAGCAGCCAGTCTTTTAGACCCTCATTAAACTCAGTGGTTCTCAAACTGGGGGTTCATGGGAGGCTGGTCTGGGGATCATGAACGAATCCACTGTACCATTCCGGGGATATGGACTGGATGATCTAACTGGTATTTCCATCTCTGACTTCCAGGGTAGCATTTACTCCAATGAAAGGGTGTCAGCAACAGCAACTGGAGAAGAGTAGCGCCGTGCTTTCGAACTGAAGTGCTTTATCCACAGCAGTTGTGAATGAAAAGAACTACGGTTCCCCACCCCACTCCCAAAGCAGGTGCCACACGTAATGTGCATCAATGTAAGAGTAGGATACTACTGGTTCTTCTCCAGCTAATGGCCAGAAACGGAGAGGAGAGAAAGAAGAAAGGGGAGTGACGGAGTCACCGAGTGGTTAAATGTGGGGAGGGCATAGGCACAGAAAGACCAAATTAGGTAAAAGCAGTAGTGATGGCCCACAAGCATGTTCTTCCTATTGATCTCAGAACTTTCGCATAAAGGAATACATGGGGCCACGAAAATTTGCCTTTTATGCTAAAAAAATATGATTTTTGAGAATTTTGTTTGGCAGTAGTTGCTGGGAATTTGTCCTGGTTTCCAAGTGAGTCTTTATAAAGCTCCACTAATCAAACTCCACTGAAGTGGTCCATCGAGCAGAGCTAGAGAAACTTCTGTAACAGACCCTCAACCAGGTGGAATTGGGTTTCATTGAGAACCCAATACTCACCCCTGCTTGGTCACTATCCCACAACTCCACCCCAGTTACCGACCAGAATCTCAGCTCAGAAATATAAAACTGGGACAAGTTTTGCCCCATTCCCTTCCTACCTAAAGCAGTCTTTAGAGTGGGGATGGATCAGTGCCCTGCTATCCGCTCCCTGGCTCTGCTGTCTTCTGGGGTGGCTGGCTGATACGCTTCTGGACTCTTCAGGAGGTGGCTGGATGGCCCACTCCCCCTGTCTGCAGAGTTCAGAGGGGGTGGCAATGGTAGTAGGGCCACTCCCCCCACATCCAGGAAAGATCTACTGGAGGGAGGGCGTTCTGAACACTCCCTCAATTCAGCAAAAATGGGACTCCAAAGGCTCAGAGGGTCCCACTCATGCTGCTCCAATGACTGCTTACCTCAGTCTGGGGCCTGACATGCCCTGGACTGCAACATGCGTACTCAAGGTGCTGTGGTTAAAGTATGTCAGTGCAGGCGCACGGGGCTGCTCTCCTCCAGCTGCTGGTCAGAACCTGAGAAATGATACCGAAAGGAGAGAAGAAGGGAAAGAAACAGAAAGGAGTCAGAAAAGGAGGAAAGGAGGGGGAAAAGAGAATTGGAAAGATGGAGGGGAATGGGGTCAGAGGAAGAAGGGAGGGAGAGAACACGGAGGGAGGGGCAAAAACGTTCTCTCCCTGGGAAGTTTGGTAACCCCCATATTTTTTGCACCACAAATTAAGTTGGCATCTGAAGTTTGAGAGAAGCACTCCCAAAATGAACCTCTCCTGTTAACACTGTGATCTGGGGCAATTTGGTCTGACAGTGGGTCCAGCAGGCCGTCAGGACCAGAAAAAGTTTGAGAACCACTGAAGCAGCCTCCCAAGCGTGCTCCGAGTTAGTCAAGTTGAAGGCTATGTTCCTTTTCTTTGCTGCGGGCTGGGTTTGCATCTGATCACAGTTTGTCAAGCAGTTAGAATCCGCCATTTTACATGTCAAATTCTACCTCTACATAAGCACTTGTAATTCCCAGTGAAGTCAATGCTGTTCTACTATTGGTCTGGGACTTGAAATTTGTATATTCTGTTAACGAATTTCTCTTGGATTATGCTCTTGTGGGTTGTTGATTTTTTTTTTTTTTAGAATACTCTTTCCAGTTCCAAATAAGGATTCCGACACCCTTATTTACACTGAGTAAATGTATTCTTCTTAGCATATGCTCAATGTGCCTCAGGTGCCATGTGACCAGGATTCATCACTGAATTTGGTCCACTGGTTGGATCATTAGCTTCCCCAGCCCGGGCCGGGTACTGATGGGGAGTGCGACGTGAGTGCTGATCCATGCTCCCCAGTAACTGCACTGTTTCAGTGAGACTTATTGCACAGTAAGGTACTACTCACAGTGAGTAAGAATCTGGTCCTTGAAGAATTTCACAATTAAACAGGTTTTGTGCTGTGCTCGTAGCTGGAGTCAGGGCCGGCTCCAGGCACCAGCTGAACAAGCCGGTGCTTGGGGCGGCCTCTCGGGAGAGGGGCGGCGCGTCTAGCTATTCGGCGGCAATTCGGCGGAGGGTCCCTCACTCCCGCTCGGAGCGAAGGACCTCCCGCCGAATTGCCGCCTCAGATCGCGATCGCGGCTTTTTTTTTTTTTTTTTTTTGCTGCCTGGGGCAGCAAAAACCCTGGAGCCGGCGCTGGCTGGAGCCTAGTTAAGAACAGACCTTTCAGTTTACCCCTTCAACTTTCTCTAAGTACAGAACACAAGGTTCACCTCTCACTGTGAACGGGGACTCTTTAGGGTCTTATCCTGCTACCCTTACTCGCAACTGTAGTCTTTACACATGCCAGGAGTCTCATTGACGTCAGTGGGGCTACGCACATGAGTAAGAGTAGCATAATCAAGTGTCTGATCCTGCACCACGGAAATCAATGGGAGTTTTGTCACTGACTTCAGCAGGCACCGGATTGAACTCTGAGTTCTTAGGCATCATGACAGTGGGAGAGGTAAACAACTCTAGAAATTTCCAGCCACAATGCCTCTTAAAGTTGTATATTGCACAAGATGCAGCTTCAGCATTTGAACTATGTGGCCATAACTTACCTTGTTGAATTTAAACACAGCCACAAGTTACTAGGATATGTAAAGTCCTAAATAGTCTGCACTATGCCTTGATCTTCCATGGCTGGCATGACATTTTATAGCACTATTTACTTTGAAGGCAATAAACAAAGATTTTTAAGAACAGTTTGAATAAGTCTTATTATTTCAATTATTCAGAATTGTTTATTTGGGATAACATTTACTATGGCTCAAATTCACACACAGGCACACACACACACCCCTCTTAAATAGCTTTGTACAAAGAAACCACATTGGGGTAATCACAGAAACATTAGCCAAGCCCCCATTCAGAACGCAGAACTGGCACGGAGCCCAGCTGTCAGCTGATGCCCATGCAGCAAATGTGGATTCTTCTGCATATATGCTCTGCTGCCACCACTGAAGTTCCACTGTCTTGGGGACCTTCTGAAGCTGCAGAGCCCTGTGGATGAATTTCACTAAGAAAATATGCAGTGTTGTAGCCGTGTCGGTCTCAGGGCATTAGAGAGACAAGGGGGGGTGAGGTAATATCTTTTATTGGATCAACTTCTGTTGGTGAGAGAGACAAGCTTTTAATCCACACACAGCTCTTTTTTTCTAAGAGCTCTGTGGATTTTTTGGACCACAGAAGTTGGTCCAAAAAAGGATATTACCTCACCCCCCCTTGTCTCTCTAACAGAATATGCCCTTTTCAAGGTATGTAAAGGCTGGAACCTAAATGACTTGACAGAATGTCTTCAAAACAGTAGAGGGGTGAGCATCAAGGGCTTAATTCTCCATGGCTTTGCACTTTGTGTCATCATTTACACCTGAGCAAAGTGGGTGTATAGTAATACCATTTGGATTTAGCACCATTTTACACCTCCTTTACACAGGTGTAAATGATAAAACAATGTGCAGGGCAGTGGAGAATCAGCTCCATGGGTTTATTTGCAGCATACTCCAGTCATACCAAAAATTTCCAATAAGATCCAGTCTTCTCATGAACTAAGATGCTCTTGATGCAGAAAGGTAAATATGCCTTAGTCACACTGTCATGTTTTGGGTCTATGCTGGAGATGTAATTCAATTATGCTTTTCTTTTTGTCACACAAGTCCATAGACCCAATGTGTCATGGCAGAAGACTGTTACCTGCCAAAAAACAGTGGACGCCAGCGTCTGGTTTGGCAGGAGAAGACCAACAACCTACAAGAGAGAGGAACGATTTAAAAAAAAAAAAAAAAGCATAATGAATAAACTGTCAGTCTGTTCGTGGTGTCTTCCTACGTATTAAGCACACTGAGATGCTTTCTACTTACCTATTCATGTGTGGATGAGGGGCAACAGGTGGAAAATATATCTGCTCCGTCAGGGTTTACGATGTAGCCCAGTATCATACAAAGGAGCAGGATTAAGAAAGGGGATGGAAATCTAGAATGCGGGATTCTCTTTCCAACTCTGTCACTGACCTTCCCCCTTAACCTCTCTGTAACTCAGTTTCTCCATCTGTAAAATGGGGACGGTTGTGCTGCACATCCTCACATGGATGAGCCTTAATTACTTTTGCAACATGCTTTGAGATCCTTGGATGGAACTTGGTACAGAAGGGCAAAGTATTAGAAGCTGTATTATTCTGAGGACTAATACTCTATCGGGACTTCCACAGTTTGCTAATCAACTATTTTACACAAGTACCCTCTGGAATAGGACTTAAATATTATGTTTCAGAGAAATTCACAAATCATTTCTCATTGGTTGGCCGGGGGGTGGAAAGGTTTTTATTTTTCTTTGATACGTTTATTGTTTCAACTTTTGGAAATGCAGCTCCTCTGGCAAATGTCAAAAAGAGATCAGATTTTAATGTTGGAAAACAGGGAACTACCACCTGGAAGTTCAAGTGCTCTTAGTTGGGACCAATTGTTTTAATGATCATGAGTTTAGATACCTCACACCCGCACAGTTACAAAGACCCTAGAGGTCCAAATTTGGGCCAGGTGTTCAGTCCCATGTTCACTGGGCCAATAGGGGTGGCCTCACATGTGTAAATAGGGAGCAGCACAGAAAGGCTGTGGCCCATTCCACAAGAGAAAAAGTTGCCACAATGCAGGGAACTGAAGAGGGATGGGGAAGGAAGTATAAAGGGAAGAAACTCCTGAGGTTAATCCACAAACGAAGCTCCCAGTGAGATGAATTGTCAGCTAATCGGTAGATATAATGGGATACGCCTTCACATTTTTATCTTTTTTCCCCTCCAGCTACCTAATTCTCTGGGAATTAGAGTGGAGAGACAAGCGTGGATCTGTAATGTGAAGACTGTCTATTTCAGAACCCACCAATGAAATTTTCCTTTATTCCTGAGTGTGTATATTTTTCACAGGACCCCATGCTACCAGGAGAAAGAATGCTCCTCATGGTAGCACTCTGACCTCGGGGCTAGAAGGCTGTGGATTCATCCACGCTCTTGGACTTTGGGCCAGGACATCCTCTCTGATTTTATTTATGCTGAGGATGAGGGGCAGGTAAAACCTGATATAACAGCCAAAATAATCTGTCAAAAGGAAGGGAGGTGAGCCTACGATCACCACTCATTTGCAGCTGCATCAGTTTTGGGGGTACAACTCACAGGCTAAGGATCCAGAAGAGAGAAACAACAACTCACAAGAGGGTGTAAAAAAGGTTGGACGGGCTGGTTTAGTTTACACCTTCCTGTTAAGTTGGTTTTTCCTCCTACGCTCTTTCTTGAAATATAAGTTACACCTACTTTGCATGCCTGCTGAGTGCCAAATCAGTGAGTTACACTAACTTACCATTTACACCCAGCATGCAACTAACACCAGGATTTACATTATCAGCAAACTTGGCCCAGATATTTCCATAGAAGTTGCACCTCATTCCAACAGGTCAGAATTTGGCCCCAAGAGCCAATGGGTTAAAGAGACTGGGGAAGATGAGGCAGCCCAAAACGTTAGTCATTTATAATCTTAACCTCAGTGGAAGAAAACAAGAAAGAGACTAAATGAAAAGAAAAAGAACACCCAAAATCTGCATGACTGAAAGAGGCACATTTAATGCAAACTCTCCATATGTGCAAGAGTCTGCCAAGGAATGTACAGCTTCACTTTTAATTACTGTCAGGGGAAAAAAAACAGCTAAAAAGGAAAACAAAATAAAAAATCCTAAACACCAGAAATATATCAACCACCAAATTCTAATTGCCTGACTGATGTGATGGTCATTGTGGCTTTGAAGCCAAGGGATATAGATGCTTTCCATAAAGATTTGCCGAGTCTGACAAGACTCTAGTTGAAAGAGGTCAAGTGGGAGGAATTAGCGAGAGGGATCTTTATGTTTACAAAACCAAAGTCCTTTCCTATTGGTTAAGGAAAGTGGATTTATCTGTGAGTCCATATTAATAATAGCACTCAGCTCTTATCTACTGCAGTATTGCCAGTCCCAAGCAGTCAAAAACCATGAATCAGACTCCAAGAAAGAAAGAAAAAAACTGAGATTCCCAAATAATCTCACAAATCCAGGAGCTGAGGCTTTAAGAATATTGCCAAATATAATGAGACTTGCAATAAAATTGCAGGAGTTGGCAACACTGCGGACTGCTTTTCATCCCCAAGTACTTTACAAAGGGAAGCAAGTATTTCCCTCTGTTACAAAGGGCACAGGGTGGTAGAAGTGACTTGCCCAAGGTGAAGCAGCAGGCCAGTAGCACAGCCAGGCATGGAACCATGGTCTCTTGACTCTGACTCCAACTCCAGTGCCTTACCCACTAGGCTATGCTGCTGAGTTAAGTAAGCTCAGAAGAAGCCTCTTCCTAAGTTGGTGTCTTGTCCTAGGCTAGAACCATAAGACTGCTGCACAATCATTTTGCTCGAGGAAATCCCATCCCCCTATGTTCAATGTAAGATTCACACTGTTTTTATGCTAGAGCAGGCTGCCAATTTTGTCACTAAATTTCACAGATAGATTGGCATAAATGTTACATTTTAATTTTAACATTTGAAAATGCTTCTTTAAAAAAAAAAAAATGACAAGAGGTTCCAGTTTATCCTTTACAGCTAGTGAAATTGGACTCATCTGACAGCTCTCAGCTCCACTGACAGATCTGGATTTGGGCCGATTTCATTGTCAATTTGATCGTTAACTCATTTCTGTTTAACCTAATTTAAAAAAAATAATAATAATGCCCCACCACAAGTTGCCACCAAAATGTTAGATACAACAAATTCATAATAATGATAATAATTTTAACCTCTGGATTTTGGTAACCACGTTATCACCTTCCTCGGACAGTATCATTACTCTTATGTCTTATCGTGATGGACTCAAGAGCTCAATCTGCTTAGCTTAACAAAGAGAAGGGGTGATTTGATCGTGGTTTATATGTACCTGCTTATGGAACAAATAATTGATAGTGGGCTCTTCAGTCTACTAGACAAAGGTATAATATGAGCCAATGTCTGGAAGCTAGACAAATTCAGACTGGAAATAAGGTGTTAACTTTTAACAGTGAGGAACAATTTACCAAGAGCCCCGGTGGAGTCTCCATCACTGGCAATTTTAAAATCAAGATTGGATGCTTTTTTCTAAACGAAATGCTCTAGGAATTGTTTTGGGAAAGTTTTACGGCCTTTGCCATACAGGGGGTCAGACTAGATGCTCACAATGGCCCCTTCTGGCCTTGGCATCTATGAATCTGCGTGGTGTATGCCTCAATGCACTTGGTTTACGAGGTTTCAACCTGCAGATTTCAAGCTTTACAATAGTTGAGGCAGCATGTTCTAGAGGATTAAAAAAAAAAAAAGCTGGAATCCAAAAGTACATGAATTTTTCATCATGGTTCTGATGTCAACTTGCTGTGTTGCCTAGGGCAAGTCACTTAAAATTGCTGTGCCTCAGTTTCCCAATCTGTAAAATGGGGGTAATACTTAGCTACTTCACAGCAGAGGGTGAAGATTAATTGAAGTTTAAGCATTATAAATGCAGTCAGGGAGACCTCAGTCCTGGCCTTCACTCGAGATATTGTCCCCAAATGTTAATATAGTCAACTGAAAATAACAAACATGAACTGAGAGATGCACACTTAGCAATAACCCATAACTAATGACTTTTCAACTGTTCATTAGACAGAGCGGATTTTGATTTTCAATGGGGGAAAGGATAAAGTTATCCGGGGGGGGGGGGGGGGGGGGGGGGGA